>JBAMJV010005399.1:0-55000 GCA_037951105.1 Echinarachnius parma
AGACACTCCCCTTCAAATGTGTCTCATATTATGATTGTATCTCAGAGTTTGTATTTGTCCAAAAACTGATTAAATGCTACATATATTAACAAAACTCTGCTTATGATGTTCTCATTTGTAGTACTTGTACAAGGAATTCCATCAGTATATTCAGCTGATATCTGGGCCCAGAATACATGCGGAGCTTAACTCCTTGAGTGCCAGGCTCGCATTTTTGTGAGTTACAATACACACAAATGCCATAGAGCATTAAAATCCTGGCACTTTAAGAGTTAAGCGGGGACCTGGGAATGGTGGAGGGGGGCGGGGTGATATGATCGCGCGATCAAGGGACGTTCCCGAGATCTGGAATCCCCTGGAATCATTCAAAGTCGCTCAAAATCCCTGGCAAACTCCAGACAAGTCCGGGAAACAAATTTGGAGAAAAAGATACCCTAAACGCATATTATTTTGTTTAACTCCACAAACATAATCTT
This sequence comes from Echinarachnius parma, assembly GCA_037951105.1. Lineage (NCBI taxonomy): Eukaryota > Metazoa > Echinodermata > Echinoidea > Clypeasteroida > Echinarachniidae > Echinarachnius > Echinarachnius parma. The sequence goes on from JBAMJV010005399.1 coordinate 477, forward strand.
TTTTCTGATTTTGGCCTGTTTGACACCCTAAACGCGTGATGCGCGTGACGCGCCATGATCGGCAAAAAGTACCCTTTTTTACGCGTTTTTTTGGTCCCGCGTGTGTACAGCAATATAGTTGAGTGCCCCCCCCCCCCCCCCCCCCCCCCCCGGGATGCATTGTTATTGTGCATGCATACTTGTACAAAGGCAAAGAAGCAGTCCCATATATCAATTATAAACATCACTGCAATTACCACTACAATAATCACTACAATAATCACCATAATTATAATCATCTTCATTATCATCATCATCGTCATCATCACCATTGTCATCATCATAATCATGTGCTAACAAGCAACTTACCCGGAATAATGAGTTCCGCTTCCCGATCCAATCCCATGTCCAGCATGATCTTGCACAGCTGTCTCCCCAGGTTGCGGTCCTCGTAAATCAACCGGTTTCTGTTTATCCAGTTTCTCAAAAAAAAGAACTTTTGCTTTGCCATGTCATGCCACTTGCGACTGATCATCTTAATGTCACTGGTCTTCATGTCGAGGCTGCGAGTAAGTTCCGATGCTGTACGCGGCATCTTTGCAATTTCCTCAAGTAGCTTACCATCATCAATTTCTAATACAGAAACAATTAAAAAAATATGCCTTAGTGAGTGGCAAAAAATAAAGCTTAATTTTCTGAAAATACTATTTAACCCTTGCAATATCCCATAGGCCTGCAACAGATTATACGATGCAGGCATGCATTCGCTTAACTGCCTGCATACATGGAGCCTGAGGGTGTTTCATAAAATTGAACTTTATAGAGTACCGAAGTGTGACGTCAGAGCTATTCATTGCCATGGGTGATGGTTCTAAACAATATCAGGCAAGTAATGAATTGGTGATCTAGCGGTTGCTAAGAAGGCAATCGTCCGGCTCCGACCCACTACTTAATGCCAGTGTGAAAGGAAAAGTTGTTTAGAACCATTACTAAGCCATAACAAAAGCATGTGACGTCACTACTTCGGTACTCTATATTATGGTAGGCCGCTTGTAGCCTTGAAATAAGACATAATATTCAAAAGCAAGCAAAAGCAAATATTAAAGACAACAAAAACTTGTATCAATAATTTCAAGGTTCCTTGATAATAACAAATACATGTATTACTGATATCTATCAAACTGTATGCCTTTGAAACTGTTTAAAAAATGGTTCAAAAAATCTATAAACAGCGTTCCATTATTGCTAGGTCCAACTTAGAGTTAAGTTCAAATTATATAACTGGTCTACCATGTATAAATTCTATGGGAATGCCAACAGCTAGGATAGAAAGAGTTACCTTTGCTGGGTATTCCTATCCTAGGACTCATGCACTCATTTAACTCCTTGGGTTACCTCGTAATTTTAACTCTATGGCAATTTCAACAGCTAGAATAAAAAGAGTTACCAGTGAGTATTCCTATCCTAGGACTCATGTACAAATTAAACTCCTTGCCTACTGGAACCCAGCCTACCATGTATAAATTCTATGGGAATGTCAATAGCTAAGATAGAAAGAGTTACCTCTGGGTAATCCTATCCTTGGAGGTCTTTTCGGGGGTTTCCACTCGGTAATCGGTGCCTCCGTCTTCAGATCACTCTCTCCCGTCCAATCGTTTCCTGGGATCAAATATGTAAAGTTGGAAGTTGGAAGAATACAGTTTGACAGATAGATATTCCTTTCTTCTTATTTCTGAAAAAAAATCCACCTGTGAGTAGTGGTACTGACATCAGTTTTGTAATACCTCATCAGTTTCATTGGCAAAGATAATATTTAAGTGTTCGTCTGTTCGATTCATTTATCTTTTCTCATACTAGAAACTGTTAACACTCCCAGGGTGAGTGCCATGTTCTTTTAAAGACTGTCACGCATAGGGATGCTAATCTGTGGCTCACCATTTTGATCTATGTTTGTGCACTGCATTACACTGAGCCAGTGTGTATTTCGCACCGTGTGCAAGGCATTCGCAAGATGGCACCACATGTCTGATTTACGAATCAGAACAACCTTCATAGCATGTGCCAGGTCTCTCCCTTCAGACAGACCCTTACAATGTCATCAGTTGTCTTTCCTACTAGAACAGCTTGTAGTGAAAGGGCAATTTTCTTTTCCATCAAGGAGTTCTAACCTATTTGCAATTAGTCCCGCACATACTCGGGCATGAGTCAATAGAGAATACATATAGCGAAATCAAATCATCTCCAATGAGTCAAACACAGCAGTTGGTTTCTGTATAAATATTTAAGATTTTCATTACAGAATTGATCAAAATATTATGACCACCTATGTACTTTGGCGTGAAAAAAAAAGTATTGTGATTCCATAAAAGTGATAGATTATAATTTGTACCTACATACTTTTTCGGAAATAAAAAATAAATAAAAAAGGAAAATAAAACAAGCAGAATGTATGAACATGAAGTGCAATGAAGATGTTTACTTCCTTTATATATTAATTCTTCAATCTTTATTCTTCAAAATCAATTGTTTAACTCTGCCCGAACTGTTTGTCATTTAACCCTAATCCCACTGGGGGGGGGGGGGGGGGCCATTTTGGCCCCCCCCCCCCTGTCGTTTTTTTCGACGTGCATCTAGACCGATTGAAATTTCACGTTCAAACTTCATGACTTTTTTCTCTCAAGTCTCCCGCATGTTTTGATATATAATTCACCCCGGTCGGACATGTAGAACTGATTTTAGAGGTCGATAATTGCTCGACCGTCACAAAAAAATGCAATTTTTGTACAGGTTTCTATGTAATTCATATATCTGATGCCATGTAAACTCCAAATCTGTTACAATTGTTACATTGAATATTAATTTGGATTATTTCGTTGTTATTAGTTTAATTCATACACTTCAGAGATAAATTCTTCTAAAAAAAACACCGCTAAGTCAAATTCAATGACATTCCAGGACCTTCCACACAAGAATTCTATGACTTTTACGTGACGTCTCACCATGGTACGTAATGTTCTTTAACTTTCTTTCAGTTTTGTTTGTTACAAATTGGTTGTATTCGAAGAAATGGAGATAAAATGAAATTCCATGACTTTCTATGACCAAAGAGATAATTATACCATTTCCCTGACTTTCAAGGCCTCAAAAACACAAGTCAAATTCCATGACTCTTCAGGTTTTGCAGGTCCTGTGTGAACCCCGTAATTATGAGTATTGTAACCCGATTCAACCGAGGTACTCAGACGGTCAAGTAAAGGAGGACTACTTACGATCATCCGGTGAGGATGTTCTCCGTGCTTGCTCAGGATACCTCCCATATGCGGAAGAGGCTACAAGTGTACGTGATGATGGTTTAGCAGTAGATGAAGGCTTCCTCCTGGATATATCCTCTTTGTCATCAAACGACCACACTCTGTCATCACTCACTTGTCTCAGATGCGTTCTGCTTGAGCCAGGACGTGCAGAGTCCCTTTCTTCAGCCAAGCCAGGACTGGGGTAGACAGTATCCTGGGTTTCCTTTTCTTCTAGGGCTTCAAAAGCTGCTATCAGGGAGGAATCTTTGACCGTTTCTGTGACAATAAATGCAATAAAAATTACGAAATAGCTGATGATGATGATGATGATGGTCAACAGCACTTGTATGTCATAATGTATCTGTTGCAAACATTCAAAGGTGCCTGCTCCTCCAAAAGATAACATTATGGACTGCACATTTGCTCGAAAAGATGGGTTTTCAACATACAAAGTTTGAAGTTGGAAGGATGCAGTTTGACAGACATGTCTATCCATGTGAGTAGTGGTATTGGCATCTGTAGAGACACGGATTTACCGCGATCACGGAAAATCACGGAAAATCGCGGAATTGACCATTTGAAACGGAAAATGAGTTCTCAAACGGAAAATCGCGAAAAACCTCTTTTTCCTCAAAAATTCATATTTTGTAGTAGAAACTATCAGAAGAAAACAAATGACAAAAAAGTACAAGAAAGACGATGTCGAATGCAACTTACAACGACAAGAAATCCGCTCTAGCGCGGTGCGGCGAGTACGATCGACTAGACTAGCTACCCCGGCGCGCCCCGCACAGTCATGCAGCTGCTATCAGTCAGAGCTGCGCCGTACCATGTCACCCGTACGTGTATCACACTACACACATGTACGTAATACCAAAGATGGTAGAGCGCCTCAACGATTCTCAAACGTTGACATCGAGTCCGCCCTCTATCGGTACTTATGCGCGATCGCGCACACGTGTATAACAATACATCTGCGTTCGTTCCGGGGTATACTACGGCTTTGGTAATGGTACGGAATTCGATTACGACACGACGTCACACGCTGATAGTGATACGTATGAAAGCTTGAAGTTGAAGCGAGAGAAAATCGGTAAGTTTTCACAATAAATACCTATATTATTGAATAGCCTAACTACTCTCTGGCCTGTCGTAAGTCATTTCTGATATCAAGCATGACACATTCCCCCAAATTTGGATGATTTGTGGGTGAAAATCATGATTTTACCATACTCATTGAATTTTGTATACGTTTGATGGTAAACAGAATTTGCAGTTTTTCACATGTACAAAGTCTATGGCAAAACGGAATTTCCGTTTTTCAGGCAGGCAAAAACGTAATTCCCGATTTTCTGAAACGGAAAAGGCCTTTTTTTGAAACGGAAAATCCGTGTCCCTACATCTGTTTTGTAATACCTCATCAGTTTCATTGGCAAAGATAATATCAAACTTTTTGATTCATTTATCTTTTGTCATACTAGAAACTGTTAACACTCCCAGGGTGAGTGCCATGTTCTTTTAAAGACTGTCACGCATAGGGATGCTAATCTGTGGCTCACCATTTTGATCTATGTTTGTGCACTGCATAACACTGAGCCAGTGTGTATTTCGCACCGTGTGCAAGGCATTCGCAAGATGGCACCACATGTCTGATTTACGAATCAGAACAACCTTCATAGCATGTGCCAGGTCTCTCCCTTCAGACAGACCCTTACATTGTCATCAGTTGTCTTTCCTACTAGAACAGCTTGTAGTGAAAGGGCAATTTTCTTTTCCATCAAGGAGTTCTAACCTATTTGCAATTAGTCCCGCACATACTCGGGCATGAGTCAATAGAGAATACATATAGCGAAATCAAATCATCTCCAATGAGTCAAACACAGCAGTTGGTTTCTGTATAAATATTTAAGATTTTCATTACAGAATTGATCAAAATATTATGACCACCTATGTACTTTGGCGTGAAAAAAAAAGTATTGTGATTCCATAAAAGTGATAGATTATAATTTGTACCTACATACTTTTTCGGAAATAAAAAATAAATAAAAAAGGAAAATAAAACAAGCAGAATGTATGAACATGAAGTGCAATGAAGATGTTTACTTCCTTTATATATTAATTCTTCAATCTTTATTCTTCAAAATCAATTCTGCCCGAACTGTTTGTCATTTAACCCTAATCCCACTGGGGGGGGGGGGGGGGGGGCCATTTTGGCCCCCCCCCCCCTGTCGTTTTTTTCGACGTGCATCTAGACCGATTGAAATTTCGCGTTCAAACTTCATGACTTTTTTCTCTCAAGTCTCCCGCATGTTTTGATATATAATTCACCCCGGTCGGACATGTAGAACTGATTTTAGAGGTCGATAATTGCTCGACCGTCACAAAAAAATGCAATTTTTGTACAGGTTTCTATGTAATTCATATATCCGATGCCATGTAAACTCCAAATCTGTTACAATTGTTACATTGAATATTAATTTGGATTATTTCTTTGTTATTAGTTTAATTCATACACTTCAGAGAAAAATTCTTCTAAAAAAAAACTTTAAAAAACAACAATAAAAACAATAAAATACATAAGAATGAAAACAATGTGGGTAAATCCGGGAATACTAATTTGCATATTTATGCAAATTAGTGATATATTTCATCACCATAAAAAACATGGATATGATGAATTACATCATTTGAAAGTATTTTTACAGAAAACCTGAAGAAATCCTGTAATTTCTCTTGATTTTAGATGAAAATCCCAATTTTCCCCCAAATTCGTCAAAAATTTGCATATTCAAAATTTTAATTAAAGGGATAGTTGAGTTTTGGTAGAGAGGGCGCTAGACTACTTATTTTTTGTGAGGTAATGAAAAACTGAGTGTAAAATTTGAAAGAGTATAATATTTAAATTATAAAATCATCTTTGTTTGATCAAAATCGGTTCAGAGACGGCTGAAATATCCATAAATATAACAATTTGTAATAAACCTGGGGCCCCAGGTTTATTAGAGAATTTTGAACCAGCCGTTAAAAATTCATAAAAATGCTTCCTCTTTTCAAAAAGTTACAAAATAGGTATTTAAATGGTTGTTGGTTATTTCTCTATCTAATCACTATTTCAGCAAAGCATCACATGCACAATATTTTATTCAAAATGGTTGAAACCGATGAGTGTTTAGAGAGCGCCCTCTTACGTTTTAACGTTTCTTTTTGAATGATAACATGATCTTTACTACGTCATTTGTAATTTTGTGTTCCTTTTCTAACTATTAGTTTGTAATGTAATGATGCAGGTTTTGGTTACTAAAATTCAGTTTCACCAAAACTGTACTCTCCTTACCAGAACTCAACTATCCCTTTAATTATTTTTAAAAAAATAACGGTCAATTTTTTTTTCTTTTTTCAATTACGTATGTGCCAATTTTCAAGTCAATCGGTCAATTCGTTGCCGAGATTTGAGGGGGGCCAAAATGGCCCCCCCCCCCACCCAGTGGACGCAAGTGATCAAAATAACCCAGTGGGATTAGGGTTAATTAGATAGAACCATTTTACCTGAAGACAGACTTCTGATAACATGGGCGGCAGGAACTAGCATGGTTCTCTCGGGACGTGGCGGATTGAACAGTTTCTTTCCATGGTATGTCCCATCGCTGAATTGTCTACACCGCTGGCCCTACAGGGATGAAAGACAAATGACAAATGAATCTGTGTCTGCTCATGCTTAAACAGTTCAGGACTGATTGATTTTGGTATAAAATGTATTATATTCCACATACTTGCTAATAATACTAAGAATCTTGCTCTACGATTGGTCAAAAGTTAATCACGTGATGAAAAATAGTTTCGCCCATCATTGATGGGAGAAGAAAAGTTTGTTACACTGTGTACTATCTTGGGTGAAAGTGCGTTGCACTCACTACTATCTTGATGAAAGTGCGTTAATAGACAATGGTATAAGCGTCTTTGACTTGTAATCATAAATCTTGTTCATGTGAAGGATTGACGAATTTAAAATAAAAAGACTCAATCAATTGCTCAATATTCCAAACTTTTTAGCCCTTTGTGTTAGTTATAGGTCGTTTGTGATCAAAATAATTGATGTTGAATATAAAGCAAATAATCACCTTTTGGTTTCAGGCGATGGCAAACTATCACTTCCTCGGCGATCAGAATGTATACGCTATCTTTCCTCAGCTTCGCTTCGGAAAGATAGCTACATCCAGGTCGCCTCGGAAGTGATAGTTTGTCCCATCACCTTCACCAACGGTAGTTATTTGCTTATTATCCTTAGATGGTGCACACAATGTGTGCTGGTTTGCATTGTATCCTATGAACGGGGGTAATTATATCATTGTAAAGCGCTTAGAGATGATTATCAATCATATTAGGTGCTATATAAATTGAGTATAGTATTATTATTATTATTTTTGAGAACCAGACCTGAATGGGTTAATAATCCACCAGAGAGAACTTAGTCTTGATATGACATGCATTCTAAATACACACCAGTCAGAGTTTCGTATAGGACCAGTTCTGAATATAGAACATTTAACTTAGAGATACAACATTGTAAAACAAGGAATGCTGCATGTATAATTGACCAAATGACCTTTAACCTCGTGACACCAAAATCATAACAGATGAGTTTCTGATGAGAATTCAGGCTGATATCTTTGGTCATTCCATGGTAGAGGCATAAAGAGTCTATTCAATATAACTGAAAGATCATAGAATAAATTGGTTTGATTTGGTTGTAATATAGGTTTTCCCGGTCAAATTCGTAAAAATAGCAGCCAAACTGACGATTCGATCATTCAAATTAGAGTGATTTTAGAGCGCTGTTCGCTATATTCATTTTCACTTTAAGAGCATTCAAATTCGTTAAAGGAGACGTCCGGACGATTTGTAAAAAATTCTACCATAATCTACATAAATCAAAGACCAAAACTACCTACTTTTAATTAAAAAAACACCCTCCAAACCTGTCACAATCAAATTTTTAGTGTCACTAGTTTTGAATCGTAACTGTTCACTTTCTGTACGCTAGCGAGAAAGATCACGGGACGGCGTGGCGTATCAGCCTCACTTTGCGCGCGCTACCGCGGTGAAGCGGCTGCTATATTTTGCTTCACTTCGCTTGCTAAAATGCCGATATGTCAAGCGTTTGGATGTTCGAATAAGCCAGGCAATGGCCAGAAAAGGAGTTTTTTCGCCATTCCCAACCCAGCAAATGAGAGGGAAAGGTGCGCTAGATGGCTCGCCAACATTGGAATTGACACATTTGACGTCAAAACGTACAAATATTGCAGGAATCGAGTCGTCTGTGAGGATCATTTCGAGCCGGAGTGAGCACTAGAAGGTCTGCCAGAGTTTCGGCAGGCCCCGCGCTGCGAGAGAGGTAGCTAGCTAGCGCGCCAACTGCCTTGTAAGTTGCACTCTTACAAAGTGCCACAAAGTGCCGAAAAGGAACGAAAATGCAAGATTATCACGATCGCACCTATTCTAGACTATCTCTTATTTTACTTACATGTTTGCAAGGCTTTTAAAACAAATACGAGAACAATTACCTGCAAAAACGGCAAAAAAATGCGCTGATAATCTCCCGATAATTTCCTAACTTGCTTGGACCAGATGAACTGAACCTAGCGCTCTTTTGTTGGCAATTTGCGAATGGGGTAGACTACGTGTATGATACGCATACTACACGTTATATGATATCGCAGCCCGGAAATTGGCAACGTTCGCAAACAATCTGATTTTCTGCTATTTTCAATCGCTTAGTGAAAGTCTTGCTCGCGTAACAAGCGCTTGAGTTTTGAATGTTTTACTTCGGGAAAAGTAATATTTTGCTCAAAACTGAGGTAATTCTGAATGTTCTGTAACTATATTTCCGTAAATATTGTTACATAAATCCAGCAAAGCATCGATACTTGTCATTTTATTGCCGTATAAAAAGATGAATTTGAGCGCGAAACACTGCATTTTTGCAGACCGCTTTTATATAAGATTCGATCGGATAAAGCTGCCTGTGCTGCGCTGGCGGGCGGCCGGACGACCGCGGGCTGCAAATTTTGCGGCAGAGGGCTGATGAAAGTGAGGCGCGGCTGCTACGTCATGCGCAATGCATCTTGGGACAGATTATACTCGAGGCTGCTCGCGGCCGATTCGAACAAGAAGAATTACCTTATTTTTTCGAAAACTGATTGTGAATGATTCTGATGGTCTTTTCTCATCGGGAAAAAGGTTATAGACTGCTAAAATATTGTACTTTCCCCTGGAAACTGCTGAAAATCGTCCGGACGTCCCCTTTAATAGGCATTTGATTTTGTACTCCTGTTCATTCAAATTAGCTTTTACATCAAATTAACACTGCACAATCGTCATTCAATTTCGCGCTGGTATAGGAGAGCAACAAATCTGTACCTCAATCAACATTCAAATTAGTTTATAGGCACCCGATTTCGCACATTAAGCATTCTAATTGGTTTGGTATATAAATATTCCTTTTTCATATCATTTTTTGCATTTGTTCTCAATTTGTATTTTTCCATTGTGATGTTTCACACACCAAGTCTGTGCTAATTCAAAGATATGTTCCCCAAAAAGCATGATAAGTACACATTGTGAATCACAGTGATTTTCATAATGAATTACAATCTCATTAATTTCAACAGTTTTTATTTTAATAAATGCTTAAATACATGTATATCTAATCTTCATTTAATTTATCTATCAATTTTATCATTATTCATCATGTCGATTTTTCTTTTTGTTTGTTTGATTAATTTAATTCAATTCAAACATCCTGCCCTCTATATATTTTTTTTGTTGTCATTTACATAGTAAGTGTATGCCCATGACGAATTAAAATGCCCATTTTTTACAAAAGCTTGCCTATTGACAAATTTGAATGCCCGAATGCCCACGACAACATTTTTCGCTCTAAATTGGATGGTCTTTGAGCGACGATTTAAATTGGATGCTCCTTTTTAATATTATTTTGGTCGGAATTTACGATCGCGTGCTTTAAAAGTTAAATTGAATGACCCATTTAGTAAATCAAATGATGATCCCAATCATCAGTCAATTTCGTGCTAAATTGAATGATCGAATCGTCAGTTTGGCTGCTGTTTTTACGAATTTGACCGGGAAAACCTATATTAGCATTAGAAAGATTTAAATTACTAAAATTCTGTTTGCCCAAACCTGTTCCGGCTAATATATTTGGCCATTCCATGGGAGACGCATCTATAGAGTCTATTCATTAACTTTGACTTGAAGGGATAGTTCTGGTAAGGAGAGTACAGTTTTGGTGAAACTGAATTTTAGTAACCAAAACCTGCATCATTACATTACAAACTAATAGTAATAACTAGAAAGGAACTCAAAATTACAAATGAAGTAGTACATATCATGTTATCATTTAAAAAGAGCCGTTAAAACGTAAGAGGGCACTCTCTAAACACTCATCGGTTTCAACCATTTTGAATAAAATATTGTGCATGTGATGCTTTGTTGAAATAGTGATTAGATAGAGAAATAACCAACGACTATTTAAATACCTATTTTGTAACTTTTTGAAAAGAGGAAGCATTTTTAAAAATTTTTAATGGCTGGTTCAAAATTCTCTAATAAACCTGGGGCCCCAGCTCTATTACAAATTGTTATATTTCAGCGCTCTCTGAACCGATTTTGATCAAACAAAGATGATTTTATTATTTTAATATTATGCTCTTTCAAATTTTACACTCAGTTTTTCATTACCTCACAACAACAAAAAAGTAGTCTAGCGCCCTCTCTACCAAAACTCAACTATCCCTTTAATTGGTGTGATTTGGTTGTAATATTAGCACTAGAAGTACAAACAGAAGGAGTAGAACATTGGAATGCTTACCATCTCGATCCCGACTAAGTGCTCCATACCGGCCTCAGGTTTACCCCCCCAGACAACCATGCCATGCTGGCTTCCTTCATCAGTTTCCACGGTGACCCAGTCCCCCATACTCAGGTCACACTCATCAGCTGTAGAAGTGACCGACAAGGGAGGAGATTTCAAAAGGAACAATTTAAACAGGTCTAATTAATTTTTACTGCTGCTCGTAAGTTTAAAGGACAATGAAACTATGGCTTTCGGCTACTATCATCATTTAGAGGGTGAACAGACATTTAATTTGATACATGACTTGGAATTTTTGGCCTACTGGATCCCATGAAATCCTTCTGTGAACATATCCAAATTTTACTAATTGTTACGGCGGCAAAAGATGATGGGAGCGGCCATGTTTGTGTACATGTAACTACCCGACCTGCTTCGCAAATTCTGACGACTGTGCGGATGGCCGAACAAAAAGTCTTTTCACTGATTTGCAGACTCATCAAAGCGTCTACAAGTATTCAAACAATGGTTTGGTTCGATGAATGCAGGAATGCATCATTGATAGATCTCAGTAGCCCGCACAGACCTAACAATGGCTGCCTCCAGCGTTCGCGTGAATAGTGGTCTACCCGATGGTGTTTGCACATATTTCTTCCTAAGCAGAAATCTGAGTCGGGGTAATGTTATGCGAAATAAACAAGCATATAACGATGTATACAGTAGGATAAACTGTATTCTAGAGTTGCATTTGCCTTTAAGGGTTTCTACACCACACTACCCAGAGCATATATAAAAATTTGTATTCAACTCATCAAATGTCTTCAAAGAAATTCAAAATCACAGTGAAACTTTGAGTTTACAGAAAACCATTCATTAAACTGTACTAGATTGCATGGGCGTCGATCTGTAATTAATAACTGTTGATAAGGGTGGGGGGGGGATGATTTATTCATTCATCCCCCCTGAACAATAGGTATTACGTAAGGATCGACGCCCACGCTAGATTGAGATTATGGCAAATTACAATTTTTGCTTCATGATTGTGAGGGCCGAACTTAATGATGAGAAATTAACATACATCTATTAACATCAAATACAAAGCCTGATTTGTTTGGACTATTCCGTAACATTTGGAAAGTTGCTGCATGTCTCCTAATACTCTCATTTGGTGTTAACAACATTTGTTTTGATTTTGCTGTTTTTTTGTGTGCTTACTTTCACTTCTTATTTCGTCAACACCAGCATCATGGATCAAACTTTCTGCAGGAATAACGCTCTCCTTTGGTACAAGCATGGTTCGCCAAGGGTCCTTGGGATAAAATAGCCGCTCCCCTTTGTGGGTCCCATCTGTGTGCTCCTCTTTTCTCAAAGTTTGATCCTGTTGGTAAAATAAAACACAAACAGAAACAAATCATACAATCACATACAAAGTTGCTTTGCTTACCAAAGGAAGCTTTTTGATGTGTCACATCTTCATCGGCCTAATGCCTGATAAAAAATCATATTAAAAAAAAATCATCCTTTCAAAATGGCACTTCATTTTGTTAAACTACTCTAAAATCTCCTCCTTCATATACAACAACATTGAACAAATATACATTTCTATATACAAGTAATTTTGTTGAGACTCACTTTATTTTATGTAAACCCAATTCTCATTAGATTAGCACTAAATAACCACATCACTAAAAACTGTCATTTAATTCAAAATGGTCTGTAAAACTAGTTTGAAGCCAGTATCTCATCATGGTTGAGGCAAAGGTAGGTACATGCCCATCTCGATTCCAATTTAACCCATACAATACACAGACCTGGTGGAATATTACACTTCTATTAAGTCTGAGTTTGGCGAAATCTGGGGAGAAATAATAGTTCAAAAGCCAGTCTTACCAATTCAATTCCGACCAACTCTTTCTTTTCAGCACGGGTACGACCGCAGTACACCACCACACCCTCTTTCCTACCATCTTCAGTGAAAACACACACGCGTTGTCCTTTCACTATCTCGCACGGGTCAAAGACCAACTCTGCAGGAGCATCCAAAGGAACATGGGGCTTCTTGTAATGCCGCTTTTCAGGGCTATGTTGCGCTGAGCGGTAACGTATTGTGCTGATGGGGCAGAACACACCGCAGTCATCGTCGCAGTTGAATAAACGTTTACGACGGAAAACACCATCTGTAGTTCCTGAACCTCTGTACTCCTGAATCAAGACATAAAGCATGGAAATCAATAATCTGAATAAACATACAGTAAAACCTGTGCATAGTGACTACCTGAGGGAAGCAAGAATAGTGGCCACTGTAGACAGGTAACCTTTATAGAAAGGTTCCATAACACAGATTTTCTCTGCAGGGGATCACTTTTAATAGGTGGCCAGTAAAGGCAGGTTGGCTGATATAGACAGGTGGCATTAAGACAGGTTTGACTGTACGTTATATCCTTATCATTTTGAACACACTAAAACATATAATCCCATTCCTTCACTCCTCTACTTTATATTTAAATACATTTGAAACTTTCCAATTGCTTACCGGGACCAGCAGGGTGGATGGCTGGGTTATATTATAAATGTACAGCTAGTATATCGAGAATTCAGAATCTGGAAGTGAACGGGTTACAGGAAACTTACAAGTTTACAATACATGATGCCAAATTGTGTTTACAACATGATTGGTATAAATCAATGCATCTCAAAAACCTTTCAGAATATGAGTAAATAGTTTATAAAGAAATGACTGGTTAAACAGATATTAGATGCGTTTGTTAACCTTTCTATAGGATCACTCAATGAGTAAATCTAATAACATCAGCTTGAAGACAAAAAAGTAGCTTGTCATGAAACTATCATGCTATATAACCATTCTACAAACACTACACAAACTACAACAATTTACCTCCAATTCGATTCCAAAATGAATGCCGGGCTGTTCAGACAGATATCCTTTGTACCGAATGATTCCTGCCACCTCAAGCGTCTTGCCATCAATCTTCCATTTCACAAACACCCAGTCACCATTCTTAGAGGTCAGTCCAAAGCTCAGAGCATTCTTTTCATTAAAATAGGTGCCACAACGATCGACTTTAGAAGCCACAGCAATGAGCAATTCCTTCTCCAAGTATTGCAGAGGAGAAACGTCATATGTAAAGCACTCAAACTCAATGCTGTCGTCAAGAGATACAACGTTCAGTAGAGTCGCAACGTCCGTGGCTGATTTGGGTCTTCTGGACGATTTTTGGAGAAGCGTGCCCTTCAGAACATTCTCTGAAAAGCGTTTTCTTACCAAGAGAGAGTCTTTGCTCCTGGGATAGGCTGTTTTGTCGTATTTCAGTATGTAAAACTGCTCGCCATTCTTCTTGGATGATTTAGCCATGCTAATTGTCACATCCAGACTTCAATGAGCTGGTTTTACTAGGCCAGCCAAGCGTCTTGTTCATTTTCCTGAGCATTAATAAAGATCTACTTTCCAGACGCTATAAACACATCTGAAGGAAAAGGATAATATAAAAACATAAATGGTATGGAATACAGATCAGCAATTCCAAGATAATTAAAATTGATTTTAAAGCACTTATTAATATAAGAATTACCAGTGATGGTTGAATTTATGAATGTTATCTTATCTATTTCATGCTTACTATGCTTACTCAGTTTCTGTGAGCACTGAAGCGGATCTTGGGGGTGATTTTGCACCCCCTAAAACCTCTTACAAGAAATCATAGGGATGTTATCGTGCCCTTGCACCGACACTCACACAGAGGCACACAATAACGAAATATATACAACTTACCCCATAGTAGCTCCTCCGGAGCTCCGTCTCGGTCACTCGCCGCCTGTATGGTGTAGCTGCTTGCTAGGCCAGCTGACACCAGTGCCACGGCGCGACGTCACCAACCACGCGGTCCCCAATACCCGACTCTGTTTGAGCCACGCCCCGGTATCCCAACTCATAACCCCAACAAATAACTATCGACAAACACACTATAAACGGTACAAAACTACACGACATGCAACATAAATCCTAGTCCTAAAACCTAACCAAAAGGCTTCCCCAAGCCATCCCAATTTGTCCCAGACAACCCGTTTTGGAGACCCGTCCAGCCCCAACCACGTGCCGTGGAGAGACGACGCCCGAGGCTGTCCTCACTCCACGCACCCCGAGGTTGATCTGGCCAAGCTTTATGGCGGAGATTTCCCAAGTGCGCCTCTGCCTTACGCAGTTTGAATAGCGCGCGCTCGCAGTATGTATTCCCAAACATACCGCTCGCTAGTGCCACAAACCACTCATGCGTCGGAGCACTCGCACCCTTGGGGATATGGATGAATACCCCCAAGAGCTGGGCCGCCGCCGAGCCAACGATCAACGTCTTATTACAACGGGCAGTGCCGTCGTGAGATGAGCCCCCAGCGCACACACATACGCAAAAGTGACTCCCACAACATTCCTCCCCGTTTTATTTGACAAGGAGTTTGTTCCCTGGGGGAGGAATGTAGTGACATCCCACGAAGACCACGCCAGTGATTGAGACATACAAATCACTGGCAAGAGCTGCCGAAAAACTTCCAACGAGGAGGTCTGGCAGTAATTAGCCGAGACCGTATCCTGAACTGAATAAGCCTTATGGCTTAATAATGCCTAATTGGCTCTGTGAACAATCCGGATGTGTGCCCAGGACTGTCCCAAGATGCCAAGTTATTGCCAGGAACCACTCTCCGCAGGTCGTGGTTCCCCAATACGCGTTCTTGAATGAAGAACCAGCACTCTCGAGTCATGGCTCCTCATTCAGTCTGAGAACGGATCATTCCTGTCGCATAATTGAGCTCATTGGGAGGCGGGTCCCCCAACTTGTGTGAAGTACCAGCACCCTCGGGTCATGGTTCATTCACAATGCGCTCGTTCAAAACGATTAAATCGGCTCAGCCCGATAGCCGAGTCGATAAGTTCTCAGTTGGTCACTTACCGAATGAATTGAAAGTAAGCTGTGCTCGCTCACAGCCACTTCCTATCATCCTTGCCCCTGGTGAAGTAGCACTCCGAAACGAATTCCTGCAGTGCCCCTTTGCCGTTCGGGTATGATGACAACTGAAAACAAAGCATAAAGTTACCTGGGAGCGTAAGGCTACCTTCTTTGGCATTACCCAGACGCTTGAACTCTCAGGTAAACAAATCAAACTAAACCGTATGGTAGGAAGATTATCCCGTGTTCGACTTCCTACCTAAAATATAATTAAACTTCCTTCTGTAACCGAAAACAGAGAAGGAAAACCTAATCTTACTGAGTGCAAGTCTTTGCCGGGAATATGAAAAGACTTGCACTTAATAAAGCGATATGGAAAGGAAGGCTTGTTCCATTCCCATAAATTTAAAGTCTAGTGCAAGTCCAATTTTCAAAACAACTTTTCAAAAAATAATCTTATATTTTCCCTAAAATAATGACGCGAAATAAGCCATTACACATTCAATGACTGGAACGGGGTGACAGTTGTCCAAATAAGCCAAAAATAAGACTGACACCCTGACCCCTTCCAGCCCAAACTTAAAGCTCTTTGCATGAAGCTTTATTCATTTCAACCGAGGCCAACAATCCTATATTTTATACCATCCAAAATCAATTAAAGGACTTATCCTCACTCAATGCCAATTTTCAAAAATCACTGGGAGACTCATCCCATCTTCCCCCTCCCTCATATAAAGTGAGCAATAGGGAGCTCTCAAATAAATACAAATCAAAACACACTGTGAGTGCTACCTCATTTAACCATAATAGCTCCTTTTTAAAGCCCAGACTCATAACAATGCTTTCCCTGAGCCTAAACTAAATACCTCACTTAAGAAAGAACTCATTGTAGCACACCAGCCAAATCATTCGCTTGCATCTATGCTAAATTGTGCTCTACATAAATCCAAAATGCATATTTAGGGTAGCCTATACTCAACCCGAAACTAACATATATATACCCCAAAAAATAATTCAAATAATTCCTTCTTAATCTGTGCCAAACTTTAGGAAACACAGATCTACAATATATATTTACATAGAGCCATATAAATAACACGACCGCGAATCAATTGAGGCTCACTATCTTTGCGAGTCTTATTATTTAAACAAAATAATATCGCACGAATGCTCCCACGAATTTAATAAAAAATAAACGAAAATCCACTCACGTTACATTAAATAAGCGTAGACCTATGTACTCCGGCTTCTCCACGCCCGGTATATTAATAATTGGATCTATGTGTGCGTTATATATCTGAGCGGCGTTTGCCTCATGTCAGTCCTTGCACACACTTCTCCATATATCATGACCAATGTATACATTCATTATACGCGATCTATTCGACCCGGCGAGAAACAGCGACTATAAACTCGCTAAGGATCTTGGCTTTAAAATGCAGGTTCCGCTGCGATCATCGCTGAAGAGTGAAGATGCTACGCTGAATCCGAGATCCTCTGGCATATAAAATCGATCCCATCAGGCTCCCAAAGTAGATAAGAATGTGTAGTCCTTCCATGCTAGTCAACGTTATATTAAAAATGACGCCCTAAAACTAAATAACAGTCCTGTCTATCACAAACTTCAGGGGCCAGTACATAACTTGCTGCTTCCGCGTGTTATACTTATAAATCGAGCAGCCTAGCACGTAAATTACCTACAATAATTTTTTAATCCATGCACAAATACAGGCCTATACTTGTACCTTAAAAAACATCAATTAATGCATAATGCATCCTGTCAGCCAACTGACTGTCGCTTGGAGGAGTTCCTAGCCGCTTCCAGCCAACGTTACGTCTTCCCTGGTGGGAAAATCGCATGTAGTTGCCAGTCGACTAGGGTCCTCTACGCTAGAGTCACGTCGAGATGACTGTCGTTTCGAGTGACTCTGGGAATAGCCGGGTCGCAGTCCAATGTTGCACTCTCACTAGGGGAGGTGCACGAGTGGCTGCTCTCCGACTGGAGTCCTCGAGCACTAGAGTCAAATCTCGAGTTAAGGCCTACTAGAATCCAACCCAACAGTGAGAGAAATATAAAACAAAACATAGAACGCGTAATATCCAGATGCTCCAGGGTTAACGCGATCCGCCGTTTCCAAATTATAAATCCTCATGGCAATGACAGTCCTCTCTACCTAACCCCATGGGAAAATATTATGGCAAAAAGAGTCTGTTCTCCCTAATACCATAATAAAATATAAATCAAAACCAATCATGACAATGAGAGTCTATTTCGCTCTTACACCACGATTGAAGAAATCCATGCTAAACTCATTCCGCATCACGATTAAAATGAACTTTCCGCTGGAGTAAAGCGTGCACGTTGAGTCACCGCGATTCTGCGTCCAAGGGGTTGCTGCGATATAAGATAAACCACATCAGCATTCCTTTTGCTCCCAGCAACCTGCTTGTAATAAAAGAAACTAAAAGAATGGTTATTAACATGGCATATATTTATACTAAAGAATGAATGCTACTATAAAACAGTACAATGTACTCTGCATTCACTCCATTAATTTAAATCAAGAAGCATGCACAAACTTGTAGCTAACCCCTAATCCAAAACGCCAGAATCCCAATTTAAATTTTGTTTGTGCTACTTCATTTCAAAACATGCACCCGTAATACTAATTATTTACATTCAGAGTGCAAGCATTACATTTAATTTAAACCAAAATGAGACCCAATTTTAATGCCTAAAGAACCTTCAAATAACCCCAAGTGTGTTCTTATTCCATTATGTTTATCTACCACACTAAGTTCTAAATATAAAGTAGTGTGAGTACATTATTATTAAGTGACCCACGCTAATAAAATATGTTGTGCCCCATTCAATTTATTTATAAAAACAATCAGGCACAATTTACAACAAATTGAGCCCTAAAATAAACTACAATGAGTATATCTTTTTATAAAATAAATATCTGTGTGTGCCTCGATACACAACAAACTCATAAGCAAAAAGGGTGCTTAAATCAATCACTTATCTGTCTGCCGTATCCCTATCGGCACCACGAGTACCCCGGATGGTTTAAATCCTAGAGGTGCCACAAGTCCGACTCGGTCAAGCAATTACAGATTGAATAATTAAGCCACACACGCATTTACTGCTCCAAACAGAGCCACAACATATTTAAAGTAATTGACTCTTTATTTCACTGAAGGCTGGAAATCCGATTTTCAAAATGATTCACAGGCCTTCAACAACAAAACATATTTTAACTAAAATATCCTTTAGATTTATAGAGGGTTACTTTTTAAACAAAACACACATTCATGCTCTCAATAAACAAACAAGAGCACCTTACATATAATTGACACAAAACTTCAATCATTCATGATTTATGATTGTAGGCTATTCTTGATACCTCCGCTTATGAAGGAAAGCGAGGCAAAAGAGCATATTTATGGCATAGTTATACCAACAAATGTCTAGGTCCAATACATCAATTAATCATGAAATTATTGAAACCCTAAACAATGTCAATGTAACATTCATGCGATCACAGTCGTGATCACAGTCACAATCTCGCGCTGCAATCATCACACTGATACCACGAATTTATAGGCAACTCGTGGATCAGCAATATTTACAAAAGTGGTTGATTACAGAGTTGAAATCAACCAATGATCGCATTGATATTATACACTACACTGTCATACGCTACAATCATAAAGGAACAAGACATTTTATATTTATTGTCATAATTGTCAGATATTTAAACAATCCTGACAATCAATATGGCAATTTACTTGCATTCTGCAAGCATAAGTATCATCAACATCATATTTATAATGAGGTCGAATCAATCTAGAATAAATGCTTTAATACGCTAGATGAATCAATCGAGAATCAATTGATCAACTATAGATATATCCATAATCCAAACATACATGATCACGTAGATCCCCACACCCGATACACCAACAATCAATCAAACCTAACAACTTCTCATACACACAATTCTCATCCATGACCTCACACCGGTTATCTTGGTTTAACCGACCACACAGGGCCCCTCAAACCGGTTATCTTGATCCCACTCACAAACGACCTCAAATCGATTTCTTGGCCACATGCCTCAACGATTACTACTCTTGGTCCCACTAACACCGATGAAACTCAGTCACGTCGAGAGTCATCCCACTAACAATCCAAACCGAAACTGCATTATCAAAAATATACTCCACAAATGGCACTATCCCAATTCCAATCTCCCAGAGATCATAACCAACCAAACCCAAACACCGACTTTTTCCCAAAAAGCTACAATACACAACTTCTACAGACTACACTTCCAAAATCCACTGACTAATCCCCTACAAACCAACCACTATATTCCACACAACAGATGCATCCAACTACGAAATTCCAACCCCCACACGATCATCAACGGGTGGGACAAGGCATTAATGATTAATGATCAACTATATACAAAACATCAAACATTGTCAAAAGACAAAACTACTGCAAGCATCAAATACACACTTTGCAATACTCGTTTTCCCGAAATAATCAACAATTCAAGCAACTACACAATCATCACAAAGTCTTACTTTTTGACTTCAAAAACTTCGCCGAATCCAAAAGGAATCGCCGATCATCCGCACGCAAAACTATGTACCACAGTACATCGCATGGCAATGTTTACAAATTAATTTTGCCCACTCCAAAATTGTGGTCTGACGCCCTCTGGCGACCAAAACATTACAAACAAATTTCCAATACGGCCAACAAAATGGCGTCTTTTAGCGAGAGGTTTTTGACTCTCAGAAATATCCAATTTCTCTTTCCCCCTCACTCTAAAATCCCGAAATACATCACCCAATCCATAAAACCACTAATATCCTACGGAAAACTTATATTCTTTGGACGTTTCCCACCCCAAAACACAAAATAACGGCCAAACCATTGGGGTTTCCCGTAATTCTGTCGCATTTTTTGCAAAATCAAAAGCTTCTTGTGTCGCCTCGACACGCTCAAACATTACCAAACCCACTCCCAATTTCACAAAAACAGCCCGAAATAAGCCGACTACGCCATTGAAGCGGATCTTGGGGGTGATTTTGCACCCCCTAAAACCTCTTACAAGAAATCATAGGGATGTTATCGTGCCCTTGCACCGACACTCACACAGAGGCACACAATAACGAAATATATACAACTTACCCCATAGTAGCTCCTCCGGAGCTCCGTCTCGGTCACTCGCCGCCTGTATGGTGTAGCTGCTTGCTAGGCCAGCTGACACCAGTGCCACGGCGCGACGTCACCAACCACGCGGTCCCCAATACCCGACTCTGTTTGAGCCACGCCCCGGTATCCCAACTCATAACCCCAACAAATAACTATCGACAAACACACTATAAACGGTACAAAACTACACGACATGCAACATAAATCCTAGTCCTAAAACCTAACCAAAAGGCTTCCCCAAGCCATCCCAATTTGTCCCAGACAACCCGTTTTGGAGACCCGTCCAGCCCCAACCACGTGCCGTGGAGAGACGACGCCCGAGGCTGTCCTCACTCCACGCACCCCGAGGTTGATCTGGCCAAGCTTTATGGCGGAGATTTCCCAAGTGCGCCTCTGCCTTACGCAGTTTGAATAGCGCGCGCTCGCAGTATGTATTCCCAAACATACCGCTCGCTAGTGCCACAAACCACTCATGCGTCGGAGCACTCGCACCCTTGGGGATATGGATGAATACCCCCAAGAGCTGGGCCGCCGCCGAGCCAACGATCAACGTCTTATTACAACGGGCAGTGCCGTCGTGAGATGAGCCCCCAGCGCACACACATACGCAAAAGTGACTCCCACAACAGCACAAACTAGTTTGCTTGGAATGCATTCGTTTGCATCTGAATGTGTGCACTCAGTATTATTACTGCATGCGACAACAAATCATTGATTGTTTCATATCATATTACAGTTAACCAACCCTCGAAATTAACTTTTTTTGCTGGTGGCCCGGTCGGGCCAGTAAAATTAGTATTTTTCCAATTTTGGTGGCCCGAAACCAAAATCTACTGGCCCGAAAAAAATAAGGAAAAACAAAAGTAAAATTAAACCAATAACCATATTCATAGTTTCAGGGTACTGGGCAATGTTTAGCCTCATTTGTTATTCCAATGCTCGAAATTATCTTTTTTTTCTGGTGGCCCGAAAATAAAATTTACAAACAAAGAAAAACAATGGTCATGACTACTTGGTCATTAATTGGTAAATTATGGAAGTTATGTGTTAAAATTACCACCATCATTAAAGAAATCCATCACTGAATAAACAAAACAAAACCTAGAATCGAGCAGTTTCATCTAAGAGTCATCAACTGATGAAACTAAGCTCTTTTCCATGTACAGATGTACGATTTTGTTATTTTATGGTCCATAAAATCTCCAACACAAAAAAACACACATGGGACTGAGCATAGCTAAAATAACTTTTCAAATCGGGAAATGAAATCACTTAAATCTTTGTTATTTTACAAGCTAAAATAATTCCAAGTAGTCACAAGTCTCTACCTTGTAAAAATGATTCCTTCTAATACCTTCAAAAATATGAATAATGATCCGAAAGATGAAATTATTCCCCTTTATTGACGGTATCGCGGACGGTATCGCAAAGCAATATGAATGAATGTGAAAAGTTAGACATGTGTTTTGATAGGTCTTAGTATGCACACATACTCCCTCTGTGGATTGGTTGTTCTATGTTTATATTCTACATGTTGCAAAGGCTTCCAGGGGGTGTGTGGGAAATTAAGAAAACAGCATAAGCATGCTTTTACTTTTAGTCATTACACACCTCTGGAAGTTGTTTAATTTTACCATGATTTATCATGCAAGAAGTAGATAATTCAAGGGAGAGTGTTCATATGAGGAAATAGCACATATTTGTAGGCATAAATAAGGATTAATTCAACTAGCGCAAGTGCGCTTGCGACTTTTTATGTCCGTCCTTTTCATTTCTTGCAAATATTTAAATCACAATTAAAGTGTTTTTAAGAGGTGTCAAACTTGAGATTCATATTCCTTGATGTTGTCTTCTTATGGTTTAAACATTTGGTGGCCCGATCGGGCCACCAAACTTTGGCATTTTCATGTTTTTACTGGCCCGACCGCAACTTTTACTGGCCCCGGGCCATCGGGCCTACGCCAATTTCGAGCGTTGAGTTAACAAATCTAGTCTGATAAATATGACTGTTTTCTTGGGCCCCTGTTAAATTAACGGAACTTATCAACTCTGTTGGCCCCACAGATGCGCTAAATACACTGCGTAGTGCAGATGCAAACTGGCAGAAAGTACAATGGAATAACTGGCAACCAAACAAGGCCATTTGTGAAATTTGACTTGCCTCTTACAATAGGGCAAGTGCTAGTGTCAAGCCTGGTTTAGCTAATCCACATCTACAATTTGAATGGTCAATCTACTATAGATTATATGGGATCATTTACAAGCCATAAACAAAATTTCCTTTTAGCACAATGCATGTGTTAGCAATCCATTTACCGAACCAACCATGCATCGATCGTACGCATTGCCTCATTTGCCTGATACATGTATACAACTGTAGGGTAATGTTTGTATTTAAGTGAGCTAATCCACATCTACTTTGTAAATGGTTATAATACTACATGGTATGACCATTTACATGTACACGCCAGACACACACTATCATCGGAGCAGGCCGTTCCGCTACCGGCACCCGTGCATTGTCAATGAAATGCAGAGCGCATAGTACAGTATTGCAATGTCTGTATGAGTGAGCTAATCCACGTTTTGGCTGCTCAATTTTGAATCACCTTTCTTTGTGCGTAGTATGAAAGGCGATTCAAATTACAGTGGCCGATTGTGAATTCCGCTTTGAATAACATCAATATAAATGGCAGAGATGATTTGGACATCAATTCATGGCATGCATTGGTGAGTTTGAAGGCTAATAAGTGTGTGTATATTGACAAGATTCTTTGAATAAAACTGTAAAGAAAGTGTATTTTCACAAGGTATGTTATAAATCTTTGTTAAATCAATTATTCCAGCTCCAGCAAATGTTGGGAGTTCTGTCGGTTTGCATCTGCACTAGTGCTGTAACTGACCTTGATGATCGGATCGGCAAAATTTTATCGACGATAGAAATCGGATCGGAGATCGGATCGGATAAAAAAAAAAAAAAAAAAAAAAAAAAAAAAAAAAAAGAATACCAAAGCAACATATATCCGATATAAGCCCAAGGTAATCTTGTAAGGGTATGCTTTCATTTCAAACTGATTACCTCTCCTTTTACAAAATTACTCGCGGCGATTCTGAAAGCTTCCGCCAAATTAATCACATGGAACTGAGCTTAATAACCTTTCAGAATCACCGCGAGTAATTTTGTAAAAGGAGAGGTAATCAGTTTGAAATGAAAGCATACCCATACAAGATTACCTTGGGCTTATTCATATGGATATAATGCTTTGGTATTCATTTATTTTCCCAAAATATGTTTTTTGGGATCATTTTCCCAGAAAAAAAAACGATTTATATATATTATTTTATATATTTTATTTTTTTGCCGATCCGATCTTCCGATTTTTCTGCATGATCGGAAATCGGCAGAAACGATCCCGATCAGGCATGATCGGATCGGGATCGTATGCCGATCCGATGATCGGTTACAGCACTAGAGTGGGTTTTCTTTCAAACATGCTCGAAAGAACCAACTCTGACAAATTCGGAGTCCAAACTGGACTCCGACAAGAGACTGACAATTCCAATACCACTTCGACACCAAACCGCTAGCACCCAGAACGTCCCCGCAACGTCCCCAAATTATTCGGTCTCGTGTCGATTTGGATTCGGTTTGGCAGTGTGACTGCCCTATTAGGTTAAGGCTAGAGGCTATATAGTCCATAGTCCAGGGGTGACCGAGCAGCAGCAGCAGCGTTGGCCCCTTGACTCGCAGGGGTGCGCCATGGGCAGTATGAAAATTGAGGTTAGCAACCAAAAACAATATATCCCCCTAAAGTGCAGTTTTTCCAAGTAAGCATATCTTATGGCGTATTGCATGGCCGTAATTAAACTTTAAAAGAAATAAAGACGTAAAACGGTAAGTTATTTAAAGACATCCATGTAAAGTGTCTAACTCCACGAAAATTACTTGGAGCTTCCTCAGTTCTCTTCTGCCGTGTTGTTTAGCTTATGGTAAGAGAAGAATAAAATAGGGTTAGATTTTGTCAAATGTCCCTTCAGTATGAAGATAATTATCATTGAAAATCATTATTTCAAAAGCGTTAGCCAACGCTTTTGGATAAACGTACAATTGTCGTAGTTGAACACGCCTGGCCCCGGCCGGTGGCACGCCACGCGATTGCAGCACGCATTCATCCCGTATGTGCGCAACTGTCAGCGCGTTGGTGCGCACTCAGTTTTGCGTTGTTGTGATTGTATGCGCAAAATAACAATGACTTTAAGCGTATTAGATGCTCCATGGATACTAACCTAACCAGGCTCTGTGCGTAGCACAGAGCCTGGCATATTGAAGTGTGTGTTAGGTGTATCGCTCGTAACAATTATTGGTAAAAATAGTATATAAGATACTATACAATTTATATCTGGTTTTATACTTACGACGGATGTTATCCATGGACATCAATGGTCCACTGTCTTGATACATGAGGCTCCATTCGGTGTATTTATTCACAAAATTAGGTTTTTATCGTCCAGATTGTGGTAAGAAGCAAAATTCCAAAATGGTATCCGAATTTGTGTCCACAGTGCGCATGCGCGAGGTCGCAGGTCAAACTTTGGCGTACGAGCCAAGATGTACTCAATGTTAACCTAACCGCCTGGCATATACATCGCTCGAAATCTTGCAGGAACATGTTTGTAGATGGGCGATGAGGTGTTTTATCCTCTTTAAGCAGATTTTTTTTAAATTTTGTTTACTTGTACTGCACCCTAAAATACCTATGTACGACGGCGCTACACAAAATTGCTATAAAAACAATGATAACCTACCTCAAATTGATTATTTATGTCGATTGTCCTTGTTAGAATCCCGCTGTGCGATGCCGACGGATCGAAAAAAAAAGCCGGATTCTAACAAGGACGATCGACATAAATAATCAATTTGAGGTAAGTTATCATTCTTTTTATAGCAATTTTGTGTAGCGCCGTCGTACATAGGTATTTTAGGGTGCAGTACAAGTAAACAAAATTTTAAAAAAATCTGCTTAAAGAGGATAAAACACCTCATCGCCCATCTACAAACATGTTCCTGCAAGATTTCGAGCGATGTATATGCCAGGCGGTTAGGTTAACATTGAGTACAGTGGCCTGGCTTATATGTATTAGTCAACCGATCGCCACTTACGCGCGGAACCGGAATAAAACCTCGCCTATATATCCCAGCATGCATTGCCGATGACTTTGGAGGCGACTAAGGCTGTCGATTTCGGGTATATTTACTACCCGGGACTCGCGATAATTTTTCGGGCGAGTCCCGGTTACCCGAAATTTATCAATTTGTTGATTTCGCTATAGGCATGTCACGCCGCTGGGAAACATGTTCATTCAAGTGACAAAATGCAGCGCATTTATGACAATAAATCATCTTATAAAATACAGCAAATTCGTAAATCGATTTTTTGCTTTTTTTTCGGGATATCGAGTATCGATTTTTGCGCCCGGGACTCGACATTTTTCGGCGGGACCCGGGTACCCGGGACTCGTCAACAGCCCTAGAGGCGACAGGACAATTTCGAATATTTGTGCGAAGCCGTTTGGGATTAATCATCAATTTGAGGTAAGTTATTATTCTTTTCATATAATTTCTATGTAGCGCGCAGATAAAACGCACTTTTGTTCTCTAGAAAAGGTTAACCAAATACAAAAAAAATATAATTAAAGGTGATAAAAACACCTCATCGCAAAAACGCTACACCATTTCGATCGTCAGTAATTCACAGCTCTGTGCTACGCACAGAGCTGATCATAGTTACATGGATACTGGCTTCATCAATGTCGATTGATTTTTAGATCAAAATTAACAAGCAATTTTATGAAATATTAGAGAGATTTTCACTTATTTTGCTATAACTTAAGAATAAGATGAACACAATCCGTGATATTGATGAGTGATATAAAACAACTAACAAATGTGCTTGATTGTGATAGGCAATCTATTACCTCGGTGGGCTCAAAATGACTATTACCCTCAGCTACGCTTCGGGTAATAATCATTTTGAGCCCACCGCGGTAATAGATTTGACTATCACAAGAAGCCCATTCGTTAGTTGTATAGTATTAGTATTAGCATCACAAGTACACATGTGAAAAATGGTGCTGGTTGTAAATTTGGATCATGTTTCAAATTTCAGTTCATATATTCCGTGATATTTTGTTAAGCATTAAACTTTTAGGACTACGTTTTGATTTTAATATATTCTTTGAATACGTTGCTTACATACCATAGCATTTGATCAAGATGAACAGTGGCTTATGTACAAAGTCGATTTTGTCTCCAGTCCCCCAACGCCATCAGGACCATTTACAATACGTTGTAGATGATGTGCCCAATTCCCAACGCCAACGAACGTTGAGGGCGGTAAACAAGTGAATAAGCATGTGATTGCCACGATTGGCAATTTTTATCATGTGTTTGTTCCGACATCTGACTGATTGAAGAAAGTGTTTTATGAAGTAAACTAGAATGCTACAAGTAAATTATGTCTTTGTCAAAACAAAACAAAAATACCACATATTCCGGGGCCATATTTTTCCCCCTGTCCTCTGTCGTTAAAACCATGCAAACTCAATTTCCTTGGCAAGCACTATACAGGGTGGCCCCCAAAAAACGGAACGGGTCGGCTTCCCAAAATGTAGTAACAAAATGAGTATGTCCATCGGATAGGGTGTCTTTTCCAATGAAAAATGATACCAAGAACAGTAATTTTGGTTGTGTAGTTTTTGTTTTTAGGGCGCTCTGAGTGACACCATGTCAGGTTCCTATTTTTGTCAATTTTTTACCAAGTCAGTTCCTGATAAATCTCAATTTCTGCCCGTTATAGCATAAAACAATTAGCCATGCCGTTCTCCCGGCACACAGCTGAATGCACACTAACAATAGCGCGCGAAGTGTTCATTGTTCAATGCTATGACTATTTATCAGGCATTGATTTAGGTTGCCTAATAAGAAATATCAAATATAGCCGATCCCATTACGGCATTACCCCAAAAAGTCCTTTCTCATAATGATTTTCTTTCCGTGTATGTGAGTGTTATTGTATACGTGTGCTCAATATCTAAAACCCTAGATTAGATTTGACATGTAAAACCCAAAACACCCCCACACAAGGCACACACACGCACACGCACGCACATCACACACACTTTTTTCTTCTTCAATATCTAAAACCCTAGATTAGATTTGACATGTAAAACCCAAAACACCCCCACACAAGGCACACACACACACACACACACACACACGCTGTCACATACGCACACAAACATACTTTCCCGGGCATACTTGTGGGCACCCGACTTGTGGGCTACTTGTGCTACTACAGGCTGAATGAGTGCTACTACAAACTGTTTTTTTCCCCCACAAAATCTTTGCAACGAAAAAGCAACCTTCTGAGTGCATGGGAGGGTAGGGGTGTGTCTAGAAAGAAAAAAAATCCTCAAGTATCACTTATGGGGCACAGTCACAAGATTGTGTCACATAACTCTTTGAAGCTAAATACGCCGATTTAAGGCTATTCCTTAGTGGGGTCTATGATTTATTCCCCACAACGATCTACAAGGTTCAGGTACGCAGCGTAATCATACTAATGGAGTACGCCTCACTGAGCTGGCTGAACGCTTCAGCTACTACACTCAGACTACTGGATCGGATCCAGAGTAAGGCTCTGCGCATCATCGGTGTGGACGAGGAGCAAGCACGCCTGAACCTGAACATTCCTCCTCTCCATCATAGAAGACAGGTAGCTGCCACAACTGTTCTTTACAAGATGCATACCAGCCAGTGTCCCTCTGACCTGAAGGCGATGCTTCCCCAACCTTACACCATTAGAAGAGCAACTCGTGCCAGCACGTCAATGCCGAGCCATGCTCTATCAGAACCCAAGTCAAGAACCCACTCAACTGGCAGGAGCTTCATACATGCTGCAGTCAATGTGTGGAACCGTCTGCCAGAGAATATAGTTGGCGCAATCAACAACAATGGAGTTCAATCATTCAAGACACGTGTGCATCAGCACCTTTTGACAAGGACATCAAGTATCTGAGGGCATTCAGAACTCTTAAGCTGCTGTGAACCATTGATTGGCCTATGAGGATGTCTTTTATAGCGCTCTTTGCCTATAATAGAGTTAGATTTATATCTCACCTTGTGGGCTATTGTTCACTATAGCATATTATAAAAACAAAAAAACAAAAAAGGAAAAAATACCCCACAAGTATATAACTGTACCCACACGAGACCCCACAAGAATGCCGGTGTGAGAACACAGACACAAATGAAATACACACACGCACACGCACGCACGCACACACACACACACACACACACACACCCCCCCCCCACACACACACACACACACACACACATACACACATAAACAAACATCTTCTCCCACTCATACACTATCGAAAAACTTCACATATTTTGTTAACACTATTTATAATTACACACAATCACAAATTAAATAGGAAGATTGTATAAAAAAGCAAGGATCCACATTGTTTTTCTTACAATATCAGTGGAACAGTTTAATCCATCACACTTGTTCTTTGAAAGACAATTGAAAATAGGTAAATAGGTTTTCCCATTCACTTTCGTCATTTTGTCATTCAATTTCGTCCCGAGAAGCCGAGAATGTGCCAATGCCAACTTCAATTTCGTCTATTGTCGACCAATTTCACAAAAGGTCCATTCAATTTAGTCGTTCGTCACGCATTTTCGTCGATTACAATTCAAATTCGTCGGTCACAGTTGCTGAACACATCTGTGACTGACGAATTTGAATTGTACTGGACGAAAATGTCCCGGGGGGGGGGGGGGGGGGGTCTGTCCTCATTGAAAGGGGGGTATCATGCGTGACCAAGAAAACGAGTAATTAGGGTGTTTTTTACGATCGAGTATCTCGTTTAGCAGTGCTGTAGTCGAGTCCACAAGTTCCGAGTCCGAGTCCCCAACGAAATAGCATGTTCCCATATGTTTTACATAGGGACTCGGCTCCGAGTCCGAGTCACGAGACCATCAAAAGCGAGTCCGAGTCCGGACTCGACTACAGCACTGTCGTTTAGGGTCTCAAAATCACCCAAAATCAGGTAAAAGGGTATCTTTTTTAGGCTGATGAATTACTCGTTTAGGGTCTCAAAAAGATGAATTACTCGTTTAGGGTCTCAAAAACTCAGCTTACTTGCTTAGGCCCTAGGGTATCAAAAATTGTTATAACTTGCTTTTAATAGGGGTTTACAAAAAAAAGATTACTTGCTTAGGGTATCAAATATAGTTATAACCTGCTTAGAGGTTTACAAAAAAATGATTACTTGCTTAGGCTATCAAAAATACTTGCTTAGGGGTTTACAAAAAATTGATTACTTGCTTAGGGTATCAAATTACCGATAATCATACTTACTTAGGTGTATTTTTTGCACCACGCAAATACTCGTTTAGGGTGCTTTTGGCAAGTCCTTGGTCACGCATGATACCTCCCTTTCTATGAGGACAGACCCCCCCCCCCCCCCCCCCAGGGGGAAATGTGTGACAAATGACTAATTTGAATGGACCTTTTGTGAAATTGGTCGACAATAGACGAAATTGAAGTTGGCATTGGCACATTCTCGGCTTCTCGGGACGAAATTGAATGACAAAAGTGTTAAAATGAATGGGAAAACCTATATTATTTTTGCTTGCGTATTTACCGTATTAAGTTGAATGATAAAAACATGAATTAATTTTCAAAGGCTTCAGTTGGTAAGTTGGAATTTACTTTTACATATTAAAGGGACCGTAAACTCGCAAATCATGGGGGATTGAAGCGTGGCCCGACTCGGATATTCGGATAATATTCGGAATTTTCCGTACATCTTCGGTAAACGACAGCATGACAGCGCAAATGCGGTGATGCAGGCAACCCGTACGCATGCATAGACCGCTTCTTTAATGTATGCAAATAATATGCGTATGACGTAAGAATCTCCGTTGGCAAGCTAAACAATAGTAACTAGGTCCGGCAAGCTCAGATTGCCGGAGCTTGCCGGACATAGTTACTATTGTTAAGCGTGCCAACGGGGAGTCTGACGTTATACACATAATATGTGCATACATTACAGAAGCGGTCTATTGTGTGTAACTATATCCCTATGCAGCACGCATTCAACCGAACCAAAATATTTTAGTTATTAATATAATTATTTGCAAGTTGATATGTTAAAGGGATAGTTGAGTTTTGGTCAAACTGAATTTTAGTAACCAAAACCTGCACCATAATAGTACGAACTAATAGTTATAATTCCACCATGCTCGAAAAGTATACACAATTACAAACGACTAAGTCAAATCCCGGTTATCATTTTGTTTAAAGCCGTTACAACTCAAGAGGGTGCTCTCTACAAACTCATTGGTTTCAACCATTTTTCATACAAAATTGTGCATGTGATGTTTTGTTAAAATAATGATTAAATAGAGATATCATCAACAACTAATTAAAAACCTCTTTTGATATTTTTTGAAAGAAGTGCGTAAGCATTTTATGATTTTTTTTAAAAAGCCAAGATATCGTCTGGCCAGACGATATTATAAATAAAATATTTTGAAATCAAATTGTACAACTATGAGAGCTAAAGAGAATGATTCTCATACATGTTTTATTCAATGAACTTTCAAAAAGAATTAAAACCAACCAATTTAGTGTTACAGTTACCAGTACTCAAGTGTACCTTTAATTAACTACTTTAAATACATTTTGTCAATATTCTACAGTATATGCTTTAAAATGAATGCAAGAGATCATTTTTACAAGCCTATATGGCCATGTGTTTTGAACTGGGCCAGTAAGCGTTACACTGAGGGGTTTTCAAGAGATCGTGACAAATTGTATTAAAGTCAAAATATTGTTATTAATTTACATCCAAGACCCATGAAGGTATACATTTTTGGAAAGGATATGGTACCAGGATTCCATTTGTTCTGTTTTAAAAACAACTGTACAGGGTGTGTCAACAAAATGGACTAAGATATGACGAATATGAGACAAAAAAAGTACCATTACAAAATCGCCACTGGAGAAAAATCTTATCCACCTAGTGAAATGTGTTATGCATAATTCAATTAACCGTGATTGCACCTTTCGTTTGCTATATAATTTGCTATGTTTCATATAGGATAATGTAATTTTGTGCAATCATATTTTTGTACAATATTTAGGTATGCACAATACAAGAGATCATGACAAAATGTACTCCAAGTCAAAGTATCTTTATCCAAACGCATGAAAACATTATTACAAATGATATTGGATGAGGAATCTACTAATATGATGTCAATTTAAAACAACACTATAAGGTGTGTCAACAAATATATGTCAAAATATAACGAAAAGCGAGAAAAGGTTAGATGAGAACAAATTTCCTACTGTATAATGTTAACGTATGTTTGAGTATCCTTAAATACAACTTCATACTAGCTTATTATGTGCTTATATAGATTCGGATTTTATATGTGGTCAAGTGATGATGAAATGAACTTGTCACTTCTGGTAAACTGTTTCTGGGAAATGCCTTTCAGATCTATGCTGGCTTTCTATTATGCTCTCAAATGTATGTATTAGTATCTCTGACTGATTCAGCAAAGTTTAAGACAGCACTTCTTCTTCAATTTCCTTAACGTCCACCCTCTGCCACCACGACCTCCAGTTTAAATTCCACTAGGAATCTTTTGGAGGAATAACTACCAAGTACCAAGTACCAAGTATGCTCCCCTCCTCCTCCACCACCATGCAAAATCGCATAGCCAATCATTTAATCTTGTTTTTTATGTAGGATAAATCTTTCAAATTGAATCTCAATGGGCACTTGACCTAATTAATTGCATGACCAACTCACAAAAGGCAAAAGAAGTCTTTTGTGTGATTCTACATGCACATGAATACATGGTATGTGTTCAGTACATGAGTCATGCTATTATGCTCCCAAATCTATGCTCCCTCATCTTATGCTCATTGCTTTCTACATAGATTTATATTATGTTCTCAAATTTATGCTCCCCTCCTCATGCTCCCCTCCACCTCCACTGTCCAAAATCGGGTACTTGGTGGTAAGGAATCCAAATTTACATAACAATAAAAGATTAAAATTCCTTTTTCTGAATTTAAATCTGTAGTCACCTAAATAGTCTTTACTTTGACCCCAAATATATCAATGTAGCCTTTGTTTTAAAAGTTTGGCGCTCATTTTAAGTACCATGCATGTTGTACAGATGTAACAACACCACCTATTTACCGGCCCAGTTCAAAACACATGGCCATATGTGCGTTTTTGTGATTCCCCCACTTTTGTTTTGTTTATTCATTTAATTGTAACCAATCATGTATTTGATGTACATGCATATTGTATCTTTGTCATTTTTACAAGTGGAAATAAATTGAAATTGAAATTGAAATTGAACTAATCATTATAATCACATATACAGTTTATACACATTTTGCAAGTTTGTTGGAATTTTGTTTATTGAAATAGGAAAAAACAATTTATTTTCCGTACTTTACCATAAGTATACGAACTAAAGTATATGTACAGTATATACAAAAAAAAAACCTCTTTTGATATTTTTTAAAGAAGTGCGTAAGCATTTTATGCATTTTTTTAAAAAGTCAAGATATCGTCTGGCCAGACGATATTATAAATACAATATTTTGAAATCAAATTGTACAACTATGAGAGCGAAAGAGAATGATTTTCATACATGTTTTATTCAATGAACTTTCAAATAGAATTAAAATCAACCAATTTAGTGTTACAGTTACCAATACTCAAGTGTACCTTTAACTACTTTAAATACATTTTTTTCTCTTACTTTAATGAATGTTTTTTTTTAATTGTCAATATTCTACAGTATATGCTTTAAAATGAATGCAAGGGATCATTTTTACAAGCATATACAGTATGTGTTTTTTTATGATTCCCCCACTTTTGTTTTCTTTATTCATTTAATTGTAATCAATCATGTATTTGATGTTCATGCATATTGTATATTTGTCATTTTTACAAGTGGAAATAAATTGAAATTGAAATTGAAATTGAACTGATCATTATATTCACATATACAGTTTATACACATTTTGCAAGTTTGTTGGAATTTTGTTTATTGAAATAGGAAAAAACAATTTATTTTCCGTACTTTACCATAAGTATATACGAACTATAGTATATGTACAGTATATACAACATAAACTTTGTATTAAAAAGTTCTAAACTTTCATTCATAGTATACACATAACTACACTCTGACGATTTCACAGAATGAAACGATTGACATGTTTCAATCACTCATGTACCGTATGTTTTTCAAACAGCCTTTTCAAATAACGGCTGCCACAGTCTTTTGAAGTCGTTTATTAAGACGGATAAATGCTAGTTGTCAACAGTTTTAATAAATGGTACACTTCATTTTTTCTTGTCCTTTTTCGACGGGCGAGTTGTTGACCCCGCGACGGCAGGGGTCAGGGCCTTTTTCTTCCGGGACGCCTGCTCCTTGGAGGAGCGGGGGTTCGTGATTGGCTGAAGCTTTGCAGGTCGCGTGTTGATTGGTTCGAGGCGGACACGCCCCCTTGCGTTCTTATCGTCTGCGGTGGGCGTGGCCGAGTCGCGATCTAACGGGTTTCCGGTGGGTGTGTTGGGTTTCTCACCCGCTGTCGTCTTGTCTCCATTTTCTGGTTGGTGAGAGGAAAGAGAGAGTAAAAACAATTGTGAGATTTAAAAAAGAGGTTTATATTATTTTTAACTTATTTAATTATCTATACAGTTTTATCATAATTCTTGCACACACGCATATGTTTGGACTGTGTCCCCGGACTGTGTCCGACTGTGTATGTGGATTGTCTATGATTATGTCTGTATATAAAATGGTAGGTGTCTTGAAGGCCCAATTCAACGACTTTACTATACATATAAATTTAGAAAGAATGTTTTACCGAATTAATGTGGGTATAATGGGAATTCGAGCTTTTTGTGTAACTAATTGAGTCTACACATATTGTTTAGTCCTGACATATGTATTACAATGTTATCGAAATAAAAGTAAATTCAACTTTGTTGTTAAAGTTTTTATGAGGTGATATATGATTCCATTATTTAAACTGTTAGTTCGAATACAGTTATATAAAACATCGACTTAACAATTAGGCATGCAATGTATTAGATATGTTGATTAATATCATAATATGGTTACACCCGGTATATGCGTTTTCCATGAATGATTATATGAAGTTATTATTGATTTATTTCTGTTTTCTTTAAAAATGCAGAATATGGCACTGTGTATTGATAATAACGGCCCATGTTGAAACTGAAACAGTTTAGCTTATAACAGGTAGGTTTACAAGGAGAGTTATATAAAATAAAACCATTCCATGATATTAAAAAAAAATTATACAATACCATTGCAGTCATAAAATTATTACCTCTTTTATGTTTACCAATTATGCATTAGCAGTCCCAACATACATTGACAAATACATCCCAAAACATAAGAGTAATCATTAGGCATTAGTACATTTTCCATATACCACCTTTATAATCAAGTTTCGATTTTCTGTTAGACGTCTCGTACAACATAATAATCTGCCCTATACTTAAAGGGGTAGTACAGTTTTGGTAAGGCTGAACTGTAGTAACCCAAACCTGCACAGTAACATTACAAACTAATATTTATAACCCCACCAAAAGTGGGGTCTGCACCCTATGGAGTGTGCACATACATTATTAGGGAACATGGTGCCAATACCCTAATTTGGGGTGCAGATTTGCACCCTAACGAGTGCTGCTACTGTAGCAGCGTTTTGCACCCTAATTGTAGGCTACCCTAATTCCCCTGATTGAAAATGAGCATAGAAAAATAGGCTTCGCCGGGAATCGAACCCGAGACCTCCGAGTTGCTAGACCGGTGCTTAACCCATTGAGCCAAAAATACCCTTGAATGGCAGGTTGAATGGGTGACGTTCCCATTCCTTTGAGTGTTTATAATATGGCCTATATTATATTGATGATCCTTTGCTATATTACCTAGTGTTATAAATTATTACAAATATGTTTGCCCAAACGAAACCATGTCAGATTACATTGATTATATATATTTCATCAAAAATGGTAGTGAACGTTTTCTTTACTCTACTGAGATTGTTGTGGAGCTTCTCCTGTATAAGACGAAATGAATCAAACATCAAATTGAAATATTTACATGTTTACATAATCATCTTCTTGTTTAATTATGGCATGCGGTGACA
Organism: Echinarachnius parma; assembly: GCA_037951105.1. Lineage (NCBI taxonomy): Eukaryota > Metazoa > Echinodermata > Echinoidea > Clypeasteroida > Echinarachniidae > Echinarachnius > Echinarachnius parma. The sequence continues at coordinate 37,109 of JBAMJV010005399.1, forward strand.
CTTTTCTTAATGATTGTCTCACACTCAGTGTAGTTGTCTGCTGATCTCCACAAATCGGAGGGATAACATACAAGAAGAGTATAACGTTGTTCGGGTAACTTGTCATTTGGCATTGTTTGGTCTACAACCCATTTGGTCTGATTGTGTTGTCATACAACCGAATGTTACAATGAGTATTCCATGCAGTTTACATCATAACAATACATAACATTACCAACTAACTTGAAATATAGTATATTTATATCATGTTCTATTCTAGCATATCATTATTAAGAAGCTTAAGTTTAATTTCTTATCTTATACGACAAAACTTGCAAATAAGTACCAACTATACAAACATGAAAATAATATAGCTAAATATTATCACGTAAAAAATAAATGCACGTGTACTGAATGCACGCAGTTAGCCCGTTCTGAATCTTTTTAAACTTGATGTTGATGAAAATATATACATACCAGGGTCTTTCTTTCCACCATCAGTCAGGTCAGCTGTTGATACCTTCCCACTATTCTTCCTGTATATGAAATACAAATTTATTAATTGTTTTAGTTCATATCCTTAATTATATAAAAATAATAACTAGGTATCGATAAAGCGCATTATTTTAACATCTTGATACTTGACTATGATATCCCTAATTTGCCGGTGCAGAAATTAAACAAACGCCTTAAAGTATATAAGATATGCGAATGATATAGTGCTGAACATGGGAATTTCAAAAAGAGATTGTGCAATGGAGCAGATAGTAGCAGTGGCGTAGCGTGGTCGTAGTGATTGTGTTGGGGGGGGGGGGGGGAGGGGGGGGGGGGTAAACCTTATGTATTTATTTTTGGTAAAGAAATATGAATATGTTTTCTATTGTTTTTCTCAAATTATTGGGGCACGGGAGTCAATAAGAGGGCAAAACAAAATATAATTGTGTTATTATATTTCTTTATTTCTCAGTATTTCCCCCAAGAGAAAGAAAGTAAGGGACGGGGCTCTAATTACCTAAAGCCTAAGGGGTACAAAATAGTAGTCCCTCGATTCCTTTAGCTATACACAGCGTAAATGGATACACGTACCCCTTCTTAACGAAGACGAAGATGACACCAAGGACGACCAGGACAATGATGAGCAGAACGAAGATGACGATGAGCGCGATCGCCCAGCCCGCCAGCCCTCCCGTCGTCGTCGTCGCCACCATCTCGCCCTTCTCAACTTCGCCCACCGTGACATTCAGCTCTGACTCGATGGTAGCAACATTGTCGCTTACTGCCTGATAGAGGGCGTCTTGGTCCATGAAACTCTCTGAAAAAAATGATATTCATCAATCATATTACAGGTTAAATTCATATTAATCTTTTCGTTTGATTTTGTATAAATCATTCGAGACCTCCTCACAATGGAGCAACTTGTCATGATACATTAGTGCTATGGCATGGGCATGCGCAATTTTCTCTCTTCACTTTGTGGCCCTCTAGACATGTAATATAAAGGGGGGGGGGGGGGGGGGGGGTCATCAGTGAGGGAGTAAGAGTTCCTATAGATAGACATTATATTTAGGCTACTGCTTTAATTTACTATTACCAACTATGTCAATACAAAATAGTTTTACACCTAACATGCAATAATCTTTGCATAAAGCCTCAGAAAATTGCCCACTTAACTAAAGCAAGGATTCAAACAAACATAACGATAAAACAACTGACCTGCTGCACTCTCCCTCTTCGCCCTCTTGTTGCCATGGTGATAATATCGGATCGCATCATCGTCATCATGAACGTCTGCACTTCTTCTCCTCCGGGCCGAGTAGAGTGACCCCGAGGAGCACAGGTCAGTGGTCTGCGGCGGGGTCACAAGTAGCATGACCCGGAAGGCGTCGAAGGTGAGTCCGGTCTCTACGCGCGGGAAACCGCTGGCCACCTCCACGTGTGATTGGTCCACGTAGCTCAGCTCGGATGAACTTTGGAAATAATAATTTAGATGATGTAGATCGATAGATATATATATATATATATATAGATAGATAGATAGATAGATAGATAGATATACAAACAGCCAGCCAGACAGACAGACATACATGTAGATAGATGTATATTATTAGCTATCTAGATAGCTAGCTAGATAGATAGATATATATATAATATATATATACAGCAAAGAATAATCATAAATGATTGAGAAGGAAGAATAATAGGCGTAGCTTAATAAGCATTGTTCCTCCCCTTTAATCCTCCAAATGAAAAAAGGCACTGGTCGAAAAATTAGTCTCCGCCAGGACTCGAACCCGGGTCTCCAGCTTGGAACGCTGACGCCTTAACCACTAGGCCACGGGGACCGTGTGATTGAAGACAGATCCGAATTCAGGTCATTGGCAAGCCAATCTCTCGGCCCTTTGTACTCAATTAATTCATGGGGAGGGAGTTACGAACAATGCAAGCCGCCTGTACTTCAGCTGGATCACAAAGGAGTGATTCAAGTATTAGTTAGAACATATATATATAAGCGAAAGGTGAACTAATACATACAGCTTTGGTTACTTCCAATATTTAAATAATGCAAAGAATAATCATAAATGATTGAGAAGGAAGAATAATAGGCGTAGCTTAATAAGCATTGTTCCTCCCTTTAATCCTCCAAATGAAAAGAGGCACTGGTCGAAAAATTGGTCTCCGCCAGAACTCGAACCCGGGTCTCCAGCTTGGAACGCTGACGCCTTAACCACTAGGCCACGGGGACCGTGTGATTGAAGACAGATCCAAATTCAGGTCATTGGCAAGCCAATCTCTCGGCCCTTTGTACTCAATTAATTCATGGGGAGGGAGTTACGAACAATGCAAGCCGCCTGTTCTGTAATATAGATTTAGATAAACAGATAGATGTATAGATAGAGATATTTACTTTTTTGAAGAGAAAGAAACCGGTCGAAAGTAATTGAATAAAGACTTAACCAAGGAATTCTAGCGTGTTTCCGAGTTTGTTTTATTGACTTTTTTAATATTTATTTCATCGACGAGGACTTTTTAAGTTAAATTTATTTATAGAGATATATATAGATATATATATACCCTGACGAAGCCCTATGGGCGAAAATTCGGAGAACTATGTTTTCTTACGGTGTTTTATTTCAATTTTGTCTCTATAGATATCTATATATAATTAGAAAACAACGAAATTCAATAAGATACTCCGTGGAAAGATTTTTAAAGGTAATATTTCGGCCATAGGCCTTTGTCAAACTCAATATATATATATAATAGATACAGGTCAGTCATTAGCCCAAGTGTTTGTACACATTTATAAAATACACTTAAACAATCATTTATAAATATAAATAATAATTATCCTGCTACTTTATACTTTTGTCGAAGTTAACTGAGCGGGGAAATATAAGCAGAATATTAAAAGGGACTTACGATGTTTTTGTTCCTAAGCCGGAACAGCAGATGTCAAAGTTATCGTTACACCATAACGTCACGATCTCCCCGATAATCCGCAGAAGAATACTCTCCAGGGCGGACCACTGTTTAAAAAAAAGTTGGAAGAAAAAGAAACGGAATATATAGATTATAACACAATCGTTAAAAACAATGAACGAGGAACGAGTGAGATTTTAGTCTATACGAAAATCTATATCATTCTTTAGTGTCAGTATTTACACTGTAATGTAGTGCAGGTATTATAATTATTAAAGATGGAAATCACGCAAGGGTAAAAGAAAGAAATACTACTTAGAAATACATCTATTTTTAATCAACTTACCCTGTTGATACTGGTGTAGACCACGATTATTACTCCAAATCGGACTTGGGCTTTCTCCTCTGCCGAACAAAATGTTTTCAAATATGCAAATGAGGAGAATAAGTTTCAAGATACAAGACAAAAAAAAATAATACATAATATATGTCACCCTATATAATATATATATTCCAAATAATCAGAGCGAATTTGCATCAAAATAGTTCTTCTCTTTAAAAAGTAGACATCATTATTCGAATCACATCTGTTTATGACCTGGGTTTTGAACGTAAGTAAATAGTTTTGTAATGTATTGCAATTGCTATTTAAACCAAAATATATTATCAAGTTCGCAGGATACGCGAATATAATATAAAATATTATAATAAAAATATTATCAAGTCGCAGGATACGCTTTTATATTTTATGAGTTACATGTATGTGTCTTTAATAATTATGATGTTTTGATCAAAATATCGATAAAATCGCCATTTGAAACATACGTTCGCATTCGTCTCCTTGGTAACCGCTGGGACACTTGCATGTGCACGTCGCCTGCTTCAGAGTGCCTTCATTTTGACACGTGACGTCACATGGGGCTTCGGTGGTCTCGATCACTGACGATGTAGTCGCATCCGTGTTCGAGCCTCCGCCGGGCGACTGGGTGGTCGTGACGGGCTGGGCAGTAGTACTGGCAGATGGGTCTAAACAGATGATATTAATTGTCAGACATAAAATCATTGATTCAATTGTAGGTTTATTGATCGAAAACATCTTTAACAAATTTAATCTTAATTTTGATCTCATCATATTAAAACGTATCGTGTTGATTAATGTATAAAGGTGTAAAATATAAAACGTTTACATAACAATATAATTGCGTTCCAGATGTGCTACATTATCTTGTAATAGAGAATATCACTACATGAACATCGATATGTGTGAGTCTTGATACATGATTATAGTTATGTATTAGTTTGTTTCATAAATCGTAAACAGGGTATACTATGTCTGTCTGATTCTATGATTCTCAAATAGTGTCGTCAATAATGCTCACCACAAGTTTCGCTTGGATTAGCTGCATCTACAGACAAATGAAGGAAAAAACAGAAATTATTGATTAGAATTATAACCTGCATTGTAGAAAGGTGCGTTATTATGGGTGATGTAAATAACATGTTTTGTCATAGGCGTACCCGGGGGGGGGGGGGGGGGGTTCAAACCCCCCCCCCCCTTTTGCTTTGACCCCAAAATGGCTGTTTTGGGGGGTTTGAACCCCCCCCCCCCCCCTTTTAATTTTTAGCCGGTCTCGTTACTTGGTCTCGGTCTCGAAAATTTTGAAAGTACTTGGTCTCGGCTTGGCTTTGAAAAAAAATTACGGACACTTTGCTTTGACCCCAAAATGGCTGTTTTGGGGTGTTTGAACCCCCCCCCCCCCTTTTTTTATTTTTAGCCGGTCTCGAGACTACTTTTGAGTGGTCTCGACCGTCTAAAACCTGGTCTCGACCGACTAAAATCTAGCCTATCCGATAGGCGTCTGAGCTTTCTGGCAAGTACTAATCGCGTTACGGAGACGAAAAAACAGTGATCTCGAACCCGATGCGCGGAGCGCATCCGCCTATCATCAGTCATTTACTCATCATTATTCATATATGTTTATTGTATGTATGACGTGAAGTAACGTACCGACCTCTTTTTATGGCCTAAACTTTAACCCCTTCCCTTCATGATTCTGAAATCGCCATAAACTTTGCACTCAGACCAACCAGTTCCCGTAGTCAGAGATAAATTGTGTGAGAGAGAGAGGAAGAGAGAGACGTCGCATAGCGCATGGCGCACTGTACTGTGCAGTGTGAGATTGTGTGTGACCAGACTGTGTGTGACTGCGAGTTCTCTGGCCACTGCATGAACTGCATGCACTACAGAGTTCATATGACGTTACAGCCTCATCGCTCATTGGCCTATTTTGGTCCATGTCACATAAATATTCATGAAATAGCTTCGCAGGGGGTTCGTAGAATTCGTACGAAGAATCAATGTAAATCAATGCAAATAAAGAAAATAAAAACTTTTCACGTTCATGACTGACGATAGGCTTCGCGCTGCACGCTCAAACTAGGCATATCGCGGTTAGTACACTGCCGGTAGAACCTGCCAGACAGCACGATGCCTATTAGATAGGCTAACTAAAACCCGGTCTCGGGTCCAAACAAATTCGAAGAACTTGGCTCACGGGCTCGTTTTGAAAGTACCGGTCTCGGCTTCGATTTTTTTTTTTACCGGACATTTACGTCAAAATGTCAACATTTTGCACCCGCGTTTAACGTCATACAGACGACGTCATATTTTGACGTGGTAACGACGTCATAATAAGGTCGTTAACGACAAACGTTATAATGGCAAAAATAGTCTTTAAAAGACGTCATAAAGACGTCGTAACAACGTCGTCTGTAAGACACATTATAATGGCAACAAATAGTCTTTAAAAGACGTCATAAAGACGTCGTAACAACGTCGTCTGTAAGACACAAATTATAATGGCAAAAAAATAATCTTTAAAAGACTTCATGATAAAGTCGTCCATACGACGAACGACGTGTTTACCAGTTTACGACCATTATTTATGAAGCCTTTAAGACGTCAGTCTGCTATCGGGGTACATACTGCATATTCCGCACATGAGCGGGCATCCGTTGAGGACGTACTGGCGATCCTCCGTACACCATGAGGTAGGCCAGCCAGGGTTAGCCCCGCAGTACTGGTGGGTGTCCTCACAAACAGCTGGAGATTTGAGGGAACAATACGAAAATATAAAAAAATCAAACATTTGCATTAATTTGCTTACATTTTTAATAGCCCATTTAAAACAAATATACAACATCGGTTATATAGGAAGAGTATGTAGAAAAACACAACGATCGAAAATATTACTCATGAATTATATCAATATGGGACAGTGCACACACAGAAGATTTGAGTAACTAACGATATTTTGGCTGGAAAGGCGTTTTAACACCCCCCCCCCCCCCCCCCCACCCCGATTTCCCAATTGGTACAATTAATTAAAGGGACTAAAATTGGAATTATAGCAGTTCCCTCATACCTTGTTGTCCTTGTAGTCGTATTAACAATAAAAGCCTGTGACAGTTTTCGGTTCTTCAAATTTACCTTTCGTCAAAAAGATATTTACGATTGAAGTGTTCAGATGTTAAATTATCCCCTGGATCGTCGAAACCGTGTACAAAGTGACTGCAATGAGTTAGTGAATGATCTCTTTGCATTTCTGTTCATTACTCGGCCATATAACGTCCATTTAACTTGAAATGTTCACACAACACCCAGTGGACATATTAGATATAACAGCGATATATATATATATATAATGTATCAACGGTCAACAAGTTACTAGATCCCTTTAAAGGAGCATACAGTCATAACTGTGCTTATTTTATTATGTCATCATTAAGCGATATTGTATGGACGGAAAATAATATGTAGACATATAATGAATTAATTGAAGATTTATTTAAAATTTAATTGTGTTCAGAAATGCTTCAAATCATCACAAATGGGAGAAAACTATATATTAAAAGTTTAAAATATAAAATTAATGACACGCTTACTGGAACAGTCGCTGCCGTAGAAACCGTCACGACATGTACACGTACAGTCATTATTCCGCGTGCCACAGTTGTAACACACTGTCCGGCAATCTGAAAAGAAAAGAAAATCATTTCATTATTTATGAATTTATTAATAATTTAGAATTATGTAGGAAAAATTAAAAAAGGAAAAGCATATCCACTCCTCCCCAATGACTACATATCCCCTTATGCCAAACGAAAGGACGACAATATAAAAATCTGCACACAATTAATTGTTATCTATTATATATACATCAATTTTAGTTTTTGATAGGTTGATCTATCCATTGACGACAAACAATTCAACATTAATTTGTCTGAAGTGTCTAAACCCAAGCTCATTTCAGTTATCAGAGGAATATAGCTCCTTTGAGTAAGGCATATCGTCCGATGTTTATTTCAATCTGATAATACATCTAACGTACGTCATAAACAACTAGTTATACAAATAATGAAGTAACCATTTAAATCACAGTCATATAAGTGAAATGTCGCACATCTTCGTTCTGAATTTATTTGTTAAAAAGTTGAATATGTTACATGTTCTTATCGACATCGATCGTTTGTGTAATGCGAGTTATAATGCGTACTATGTGGACTAACCCAATACAATGAAAATAACATCTTACTTACCACATGCTTCACTGTGCTCAGAGCAGAGTCCTAAGAGAGACAGAACGTATATGAAACAGAAATGATAACATAATTTCATTAATTAAATGGTTTAGAAAAAAATATACGAACAAAAACAGAAGAAAGAAAGTTTTCAATTTAATAGAATAAAAAATGTGATTATCATTATTGCATTCTTGTAGTAGTAGTAGTAGTAGTAGTAGTAGTAGTAGTAGTAGTAGTAGTAGTAGTAGTAGTAGTATTATTAGTCATAAGCGTACCTAAGGGGGGGGTTCAACCCCCTCCCCCCCCGCTTTGACCAAAAAATTGCTGTTTCGGGGGTTCGAACTCCCCCTTTTAAAATTTAAGCCGGTCTCGAGACCACTTTTAAGCGGTATCGACCATCATTAACCTTGATAGCCTTGATCTCGGTCTCGAAAATGTTGAAGGTACTTGGTCTTGGCTTCGAAAATTTTACAAAATAACCCCCCCTTGAAACAAATCCTGGGTACGCCACTGGTAGTAGTAGTAGTAGTAGTAGTAGTAGTAGTAGTAGTAGTAGTAGTAGTAGTAGTAGTAGTAGTAGTAGTAGTAGTAATAGTAATAGTAGTAGTAGTAGTAGTAGTAGTAGTAGTAGTAGTAGTAGTAGTAGTAGTAGTAGTAGGAGTAGTATTAGTCATAAGCGTACCTAAGGGGGGGGGGGGGTTCAACCCCCCCCCCCCCCCGCTTTGACCAAAAAATGGCTGTTTCGGGGGGTTCGAACTCCCCCTTTTAAAATTTAAGCCGGTCTCGAGACCACTTTTAAGCGGTATCGACCATCATTAACCTTGATAGCCTTGATCTCGGTCTCGAAAATGTTTAAGGTACTTGGTCTTGGCTTCGAAAATTTTACAAAATAACCCCCCCCCCCCCCTTGAAACAAATCCTGGGTACGCCACTGGTAGTAGTAGTAGTAGTAGTAGTAGTAGTAGTAGTAGTAGTAGTAGTAGTAGTAGTAGTAGTAGTAGTAGTAGTAGTAGTAGTAGTAGTAGTAGTAGTAGTTTGGTGTTAGTATTGTCATTATGTTTTATTACCAAACTAATCAGGAACTAATCATTACTTACTGCACTGATTTTCGTAGCATTCTCCAATACCGGAATCACATTGTGTACAACTACTTCCGCTCAGGTAAGGATGCTGACCTACGTAGTTACCCCTACAAAGAAAAACAAAACATAAATTTAAATTATATAAAACTGTACAGATTACTTGTATATTACATATAAATCTCTTTAACTATGCGCTTCAGCACCCATACCTGGTATCCACATGTTTGCAGAAAATTCTAGCAAATAAAAACCGTTATATCATACGCTATTACAAATGACAAAATTATGATTAAGAATATTATCGTAAATAAGTATCATGTTATATCATTTTGTACCATGCGCAGGGGAGCAGCCGCCATATTTATGTGAAATGTATTGTAGTCACATTCAAGGTACTAGTATGTAAGTACATTTAATTAATTTGCATACATATTAATTTCAAACATATAGGGAAACTGACCAGAAATAAAAAATGGGATTCCAACGGGATTCGAACCCGAGACCTCCGGATTGCTAGACCGGTGCTCTTACCGACTGAGCTATAGAAAACCCTAGACGGTGCTCGTCCCAGAAACCCCTTAATTCTCTTTGCCAGAATGGTCAGAAGCTCTTTGCCTTCTTTTAATCACATATTAATTTCATTAGTTTTGAAATTTCAATATGTTTTTTTTTTTTTTTTTTTTTTTTTTTTTTTTTTACTAATTGTGGTTTCTTCGTTTTGTACAAAATATTTTACACTTACGCTGGTCCATAGTTGCATGTAAGAATGTAGGCGTTAGACCAGCCGTTTGACACAGAGGAACAGAAGGTCCGACCACATCCAACTGCATACGAAGCCGCCCAAACAACCTAGAAGTATACGGAACGAAATTATCAAAATATTACATTATATGGGACCCGCTATCATTATCATCATCATCATCGTCGTCGTCGTCTACGACATTACCATCAACAGCAGCAGTATAATCAGCCAATTAGTATTACCATCATTATCATAAACAACTTCATTGTTGTCGACATTATCATTGATCATCAAACCACCTCCATTACCATGATCTCCATCATCGTTTTTGTCCAACATCGTCACGAGCACCACACACCGTCTTCGACAGCATCATATCCGTCATTTTGCATCACGAATGATATTATCATCACCATTATCTCTCCCTTCTCATCCAATCCCCTCCTCCTCTTCCTCCCTCCTCTCATCGTCATCATCATCATCATCCTAGTTTGCCCTTTCCTCCTCGATCATCATCAGGCTCTCCCTCCTCCTCTTACTCATCATCTTCCTCCTCCTCCTCATCACCCCCTCCCCCTTCCTCCTCCTACTCCGCATCATTTTCCTCCTCCTCATCATCATCATCACCCCTCACCTTCCCCTTCCTCCTCCTCATCACCCCCTCCCCCTTCCTCCTCCTACTCCTCATCATCTTCCTCCTCCTCCTCATCCTCCTCCTTTCCCTCCTCCTACTTCTCCTCCTCCCCCCGACTCCTCCCTCTCCTCCTACCTCTCCTCCTCCTCCCCCTCCCCTCACCTGTGTATAGTGTCCACACACGTCCGAGCAAGCCCGCGTCTCGTAGGTGTAGTACTGGTCCTCGTTGTACCAGGCCTGCGTGGCCTCGACCCCGTTGGGCTGAGATCCTGTCCCGAGCCACAGGTTCTGGCCCACCTGTGAGAACGGGGAGATGTTGGTGGGGTTCCCGTGCTCCCACAGACACTCGTCAGACCAGTCCTGGGCCATGCTCGCCAGGTCATCGTCCCATATCTACACGATAAAACATTTTAATTGACATAAAATTAAGTAAAACCCTTAAAGGGAACTAACACCCACAAATAATTATTTGACAGCAGAAGCAGAAAAGTTATTTCGGCATATCCTTCTAGATTATAGATACAGTCCTTTGTAGGCCAATGAGCACATAATTGTGTATAATTGTTTCTAAATGATGAAAAACATTTCTAGAAACCTAGTATTTTTCTGAACTTTTGGGTGGAATAAACTGCTAAATCTCATTTATCAAAATCATTTTGAGTGGTGGTTCCCTTACCTTGAAATAGATCTGCCCGGCCAATAAAGAATAATGGAATGTTGCTTGTTTTCCGTGCTTCAAGGGCTACCGACCAGTCCGTGTCCTAAGCTATATTATGGTTGTCAAATTAATCCCTTTTCCATCTACTCTTAAGTTTATGAAGGTCCTGCATGTGTTTCCGAACTATTCATGTTCGGACCAATCCGGAGCCTTTATATTACATGCAGGTATTATCTCATCTCATACCGTATTATCTGCATTATGATACAGACAAATATATACTCTATATCAGTATGTCATCTACGTACATATAGCTCTACTATTCTACCACTACCGTTATCATATTCCTCCAGTCTTACCCATCAAGTATTACATTTCCAATTCACACTAGATAACATCATCACATAATGTTAGACTATGAGGTACCTACTATAAACATAAAGTAGATCTTATTTTCCCCGCTGTTTCATCTCCCCCTTCAATCGTAAATATCGTTTTTTGACAAAAGGGAAAATCGAAAAACCAAAACCTGTTCTATGCTTGTACTGGTAATACGAATACAACAATTATGAAATATTCAGAACCACTATAATAGACTTCTAAGTATAAGTTATTGGACTTGGACAATGTTACTATAGATCACTTTAAGACGATACTAAATTGTATGGGTAGCGGGAAAATATCGATTCCCAACATAGATATATAAAGTTTTGATTACTCATAATCAAACATTGCAAGATTCCTGACGTACTGGTATCGAGTCGTCACAACACAAATCACTTTGTATACTCTCATTAAATTTAGTATACACTACCGCACCATGGTCGTAAACTGAGTTTGTCAATAATGTTCATCGCAATGAATAACAATTATTAGTAGAACATCTATTCTGTCCAATATCGATCGTTCGTTGTCATGTTTGTCCGCGCGCTGAGTAATTTATAATACGGAGCAGATTCTATGAATAATTAGGTCACTTATGTGATCAATGTGACCTCAGTCAATTTGATTAAACCTTAAACAAATGTTAAAGGAACTTAGTAACATTGTCCAAATCTTCAAAATACAATTGGAATTATTGCGGTTCCCTCATACCTTGTTGTATTCGTATTAACAATAAAATCATGGGACAGGTTTCGGTTTTTCAAATTTCCCTTTCGTTAAAAAGATATTTACGATTGAAGTGTTCAGACGTTAAATAATCCAACGGATCGCGAAAACCGTGTACAAAGTGAGTGCAATGAGTTTGTGAACATCACTTTGCATTTTTTGCTCATTACTCGGCCATATAACGTCCATTTGACTTGAAATTTTCACACAATACCCTGTGGAAATATCAGATAACAACAATATACATTGTATCAACCATTCATCACTTTTTGCACATGTCAACAAAGTTACTAGATACCGTATCTACAAAAATTATACTTGGATGAACTCTAGTGGTTTGTTGTATTAGTATTATAACCAATAAAAGCATGCTGGAACAGGTTTTATATTTGGAATTCCGTTTCGTTAAAAAAATATTTATGATTGAAGAGTTCAGATTTTGTATCATCCACTGGAAAGTTATTACTGTGTACCAAGTCAGTGCAATGAGTTAGCGAAAGTACCTTTGCATTTTCATGCATACTTGGCCATGCATATAATATCGGTTTAACGGGAAATGTTCACACATTACTCAGTGGACATAATCAGATCACGAAAATACGCATTTTATCAACAATGTATCACTTTTAGCACATTAGTTACCAGATCCCATTAAATGTCTAGTCATTAGAGATAAAGATGTCCGATTAGACTTGTTATTATAATCGATTATACATCGTATTTGTGCTATGTGATAGAGTAACAATTGATGTTTTATTAGCCTATAATCGCTGCAGCTTTTGGTCTATGGTATTGTAAAAGTATTGTAGGACTATAAATAGAACTGAATGCAGTAATACAACATATAGCTTGGCTAAAATAGGACGGTGTGTCCGCTTAAACTCTTTCAATATACTTCATACGTAATTATTTTAACCATAACTCATTTACATAATACTGTACGTGTATATACTGAGTATGCTTGTAAGACGGATGCCATAAGCACAATAGAAAACAGAACGCAAGTCGAATTATAGAAACAACAATTGTAAAGTTTACAGTTATAGTTTATAAATTCGACTTGCGTCGAATAAGATGTGTTTAACATATTTTATATATGATAATTGTATGTTTAATATTCTAATGGATGTATCCGAAGTAAAAATAACATTCATATTAAAATATATAAATGAACATATGCCTACAAAACAAAACGAAATATAAAGGTCAGCATTCACATGATTTGATTGATTGTTAGCTGACACTCTTTTGCAAAGTAGGCCAACATTATACTTTGTACGGATACAATATTGTTTTATGCAGGGATTATACAAATAAATGTATACACTTGTGAACTAATATCTGTCTATACGGGGTCTTTATTTGCTTTCGTATAATAACAACTACACTAAAAGGTGAAGTAGAACAAAGCGATTTCTTTCTTAATGGTAATATAAATAATGAATCATTATAAGCCTTTTTTTTAATTGTAATACAAATTAGGAAATTTCCCCCAAATAGTCAAAAACAGTATATCACTTCAGAATATTAAAAGTGAAACGGAATAAGTGTCATCATCATATATATCAATATAGCCTAATTATTTCACGGAACAGTGACAAAAAAAGGCACATGTATGTTATATTATACTTCATAAGTTCTGAGAAATACATAAAGATAAATCATGAAAATTGTATACCATATATTCCATATTCGACGCTTCAGGTGCGACCTGTCCCCTCAGCAAATTGTGACGATCGAGAATTCCCTGGATCTCTGCGGAAGAGAACGACGTCGAACGCTTCTGTCGTCGATCACCACGACGGTGGTCATTGGCGTCGGCAGACCCATCCGCGTCCGATTTTATTCCAACCTTTTCGTTTGCAAGATTGTTCAGCTTGCGGTAGTCTTCGGGATCAAGTTTGTCCTGGAGAGTGAAATTCGCATCGTACGGGAAAAACAGCGGAGTCCCGATAACGAAATTCCCGAAATACTTTCCATCCTCTTTGACGCTAGCAGCGTATGCGCAATAAGCATGACATAAAATGCAGATATAAAAACATAAGAAAAGGGGTACCATAACAGAAACGCTTGTTTTTAATCGTTTCATTGTAGCTGTAAAAGTCGTATCCTGTGTTCGAATAATCCTAGCTCACTTGATGAAGTTTCTAACACCAGTCCTGTCCTATAAAAGTTTGAAAGAACGACTAATATCCCCTGAGTGTTTGTGAGAAAGTGTATATTTTCTTCCGGACTATTTAGTAGCGACTCCTCACGTTAATCCTTAGGTAATACTACTTGTTTACTCGCACAGAGATGAGAAACCCTTCCAAGGCTAGACGTATATAGTCAAGAGCCCATCCTCAGAGAAGCTATGAAGCGAGACTTTCTTTGGATACCATCCTTTTGTCCGATAGATAAACTATATAAATTGCCAACGGAGGGCTTCTCAATTAATAGAAAGGACACCTATTAATGCAGCGCAGTGGTGCATTCGCTGCGTCGTGTTACGTAATCACGCACCTATATACCTGTGTGACCGCAATTAGGGCATTTTATCAAAGGTCTTCTTAATTCGGATCAATAATCTTCAACACTGATTTCTGAAAAAAAAATTGTACTTCTACAAAATTTCAATTAACGAAACATCAAGCGGCATCAAAACAAAAGGAAGAAGAAGGAGATAACCGTGAAATGTGCACGATGCCAAACAACATAATAAGAGCATGTTCTCGACAGAGAGAAACTGTATCGAACCGGTATCTTCATCTTTACCCAATATTGAAGCAAACTATAAATGAATTTGAACAAACTTATTCAAACCATCAAGGCCTTATATGCTCTAAAGTATAAGCCTTTGGTTATTCATCATTACCATTTTAATGAATTTCCTTTTGTGTTCTCTTTCCTACCTTTATTTCATTAAAATGAACAAAAACTAATGAAATATACATTGTACAAAACAATGTATATACCCCCCCCCCCCCCCCCCCCCGCGGTGCCGCCAACTAAATTAATATTCATGCTTGCCGCGGAAAATTGCATTGAAATCAGCCATATTATGTCTGACTCGGGTACTAAATATCATAATTTTGGGGCACATACATTTAAAGCGAAAACCTGTGCCCCCCAAGAAATCAAGGCCCCTTGTGTCGTGGGCGTCGATAACGGGGGGGGGGGGGGGGATGGGGGGGGGGGGGGGTTATCCCCCACCCAAAATATTTGAGGTTGGGGGGGACCAACACTTGAGCTCTCGTGTGGAGCATAGAATTATGACTCAACACTGCCGTTGTAGAACTAGAAGGTAAACTGTATTGCCCGCAGTCTCGCTGAACGCCGTACAATATATATAATCGATTAGTATCGAAGATTACCCTAAAGAGCATGCACTAACGCCACACTAAACCATTAAAAATAATTTTAATTATTTTTGATATTGTGACATAGATCCATATCACAAAAAGGATTAATTAGTTATACATTTGGATATACAGTAAACACAACTATCTGCACCCCATAATAGGGTGCAGACGTGCACCCTTTGGGGTGCTCGTATAGGGACAGAGCTCTGTACCCCTGGAGGTGCACATATGCACCATAAAGGGTCGATTTTTGCACCCCTTGGGGTGCATAGCCTTGTCCCTATAGGAGCACCCCTAAGGGTGCAGACGTACACCCCACCTATAGAACGAAATTCCCATTGAAATTCCCATTGCTTTCAATGGGTAGCCTACCCATTGAAACCATTTGGCGTACTGATTTAAACAAAACATCACAAAATATGAATAAATATTAATTTTGGAGTAAAATTATATCGTTATTTATGTGACAATCGTTAGTGTTTTATGTAAGAATTATTATGACAAACTTTGCATCACATGTTTACCTTGTTATACAATTGGTTTTCTGTTGAATTTGACTTGAATTTTTTCATAACCACTTTTTATGTATACTACAGTATAAAGAGGTTAGTTCCAAAAGACGCTGAATCCAATTTCAATAGAAATTGAGTTAACGACATCAATAAATTAATAAGCTACGCAACTATAGGTTTTCCCCGCTCAATTTCGCGATTGTGTCAATCGAATTGATAATAGGAGCAAACGAATTCGCGCGATTTGCGATCGGCGTACCAAAGCATTATTCGAATTCGTTAATAGGCATTCAAAATCACGCCCGGAGCAAACGAATTCGCACAAAGCGCATACCATTTCGTCAATGGTCGTTCAAATTGACACGTAGTATACGTAGACGTCTCTTCGGTCAATCGAATTCGTGAAAGGGCAGCCAATTTTCAAATTACTGCTTTCGATTTAAGAAATGTAAAGATAGATCAGCAATAAATTGGCTAAAAGCAGTGGCGTTTGTATTCAGGTAAACTTAATTCATATTCAGACAAAGCATGTTATATTTGGGAAAAATCAAGTCATAAATTATTCGTGAAATGTATAAAAGGAATATAATTTTGATAAAGGTAAATTTTGCTTGTAAGGTGAGAATGAGAAAATGGAATTCGGGGAAAAGGACCCTGGCCATCTGGAAATATATAAAATAAAATGCTTATAAGCTTCATGTATATCTTTGTTTTCTATAAAGATTCCCCCTTGGCTTATGATGTATTGTTTGTCAACTTATTAGGGGTGGGGAGGGGTGATTGTGCCTCCTATATAGCTCCGTGCTAAAGCGTATATCAATGTTCATTAAAGCTAAATGGGGATGTAGATGACATTACAATTGGAAAAGCTTGATGATAACAAAATACATGTAAATACATCATTTTGTAAAAATGTTCAAACGTAACAAACCGCACAATGTCCTTTCCAGGGCAAAAGTAAAACATTATTGTTCCCAGTTTCGTGTGTTATATCATAATTATATATATATTCAGACAATTAAAACAGGACGAAGACTTGTATGTATATTTACGGACGACTGAGAAATGCATACGTACATATGTCTCCCATCCCATGAAAGTCCAAGGCCCCGAAAGTACCCCCCCCCCCCCCTCCCCTACATATACACAAATGTACATACATGTACATAGCATCCGCGTTATCTAAAACGAATGACGAAATGTTACAATTGTTTGCCCCGAAATGAAATCGAATGCTCCAAACGTGCTCATCAGGCATGACCGGCCATGCCGCGTTAAATTGTATGAACCAAGTTTACATTTGGCTGCACATTCGCGAAATCGATTGCCCATAAATGAACTTCTGTGTCTATTCGCGAAATCGTATGCGTATGCATGAATTCGCTTGCACTTATTCGGAATTAGAAAAACCGATACCAACGATACTGCGGCAACGCGCGAATTCGAATGCCCCTAAATGAATTCGATTGAGAAAAGTGCAAAATTGAGCGGGAAAACCTATATTATGTATCGTAATCCTAATTTTAGGACAAATTACACGATCAACGTCAAATTTGGGAACGTTCCATTTCCTATTCCCGTATAGGCATGTCTTGGACAAAGAAACCTGCTTTTCTCCAAAGAAACTTACAGTGGATTTAGCGCCTTTTTGGAATAAAGCTCATAGAGTATGGTTATGATTCGTCCCTCATTGCAGGCTGAAGGCATCGCCAAGGTGAAGGAATCCCTGAAGCCTTATACCTGACCTTCATCAGCAACAAATTCAAAGCTGGCGGGGGAAGGTTCTTTGTGGGCAACTCGGTAAGTATTTGTTATAACAGTATCAGTGGC
>JBAMJV010005399.1:60000-106122 GCA_037951105.1 Echinarachnius parma
CGACCCCGGTGCCGACATCGTAGCGGTAGTACTGGGAACCTGTCGGATGAAATGAAAATAGCAGCTTATGTATAGTTGGTGGTGGCCAAATCTCGCAAGGTTCAAACTCGTGAACACGCTCACGTATATATATTATGCACGTGCTTTGATTTCATAGCACATGTAGTTGCAACGGATCGGGAATAGGTGTCGACGATGTCGACTGTCGATTCACCCATCATCAATGGTAGTACTAAAATCCTAGCCAGGGCGGCACCCAGGTGGCACACCCCTGTATTATTTACTGGTTATTACATCATCTTTTAAGCACTTTCATCTAATGTCTATGTCACAAATGCACCGGGTGCCGCACGATCTCTTTACCTATGACGGATTTTCTACGATTTCGGGGAGTTGGGATATCGTAGGATGCATGGGCGTCGATACTTACGTAATACCCATTCATCAGGGGGGGATGGATGAATGGATCATCCCCCCCTGATCAATGGGTATCAATGACAGATCGACGCCCGTGGTAGGATGTCTGTGGTATCTTTGTGCAGCAGTCACATATTCGCCTGGACACGTGCGATGATTTGGGGAGTTAATCAAAATAAAAGTTAATCGCACGGGTCCCGGACTTAAAATCTGAACGCTCATGGACGCCTTATGGGACTCGTACGGACATCGCATGATACTCTCACGACATCTTTGACGTCTTACGACTATTTTACGAATCGAATGGTCTTATTTGTTTAACTCCGCGTTATAATTTTGTCGACGTCGTACGGCGAGGAAAAATGCAACGGCGACCGCAGGAAAGCAACTGCACCATTGCGGGCGCCGCAAGATTCCCGCAAGATTTCCCCTAAGAGTGGCACCGTATACGGGCGCCTTATCCCGAATCGGAGCATTTGTGACCTAAGCATTACATGAGCTGAACAAATTAAAAAGTATAATAAAGAACATGCTCACAATAGCATGTACTGCAATGTACATTAGCTTATAGCTTGTGCCTTTCTTGTCGTGATGGAGGTTGAACTTTCTGAAGAATCAGCTGAGCACTATTGAAATTGAAAGTGTGTGAGTTGGTATCGTATACAAACATACTATTATGACCAGGTGCTCAGTTGTCCATTGTTGTCAGTTGTCATTCCAATGTTTAAATTATTTATCTTAGTATTAATTGACTGATGATGCCACAGTCAGTCATTCATATTATTCCACTTTGGAGATTTTGTTTAGAAGTGGGGCGTAGCAACATGAAGAAAAAAGGACAAAATATTTAAGAATGTACACAAGATGTTTAGGTAAAAAAGTTTACAAATATATGATGTGTACACGATAATACGATAAAGTCAGCATGAATTTGGTTTGCACAAATGTTTCGGTTTAGAGGGCGCTTCGAGAAATATTATCTTGTGTGGTAATGAAAAGGGTGCAAGTGTACAATTTGAAGAAGAAAAAACTCAAAATAATAAAGACATAATAATCAACTTTGTTTGCTCAAATCGTTATGTTTTTAATACAACAACCAGAATGGTTTTAAATTGTTTTTGATGATCTCTCTATTGAGTAGTTATTTCGACCAACCATTAAATTGACGTTTATTCAAAATGGTTTAAACTTGAAGTTTCTTTGAAGTCTTGCGCAACTTTTGGTACTAAATTTGCGAAGATCGGACCAAGCAGTACAAGGTCACATGACCAATAAGGGTCAAGGGTCATCCCAAAACAGTGACTTTTCCATACATGTGTGTGTAATGGAATGGACATACGATCCATTTCCCCCATATAATTGTATTTTCCTTGTCTTTATGGTTGTCATATGATCTAATATCATTGTCAAAATAATACAACACATAAACAAATATGAACAATAGAATACAAAAGAAATGAAAAACAAGGGAATACATAAGAAATTCTTTAAAAATTAGACAAAATAGGAAAAATTAGCGTACTTCGGTAATGAATATGCGCATAATTTGGATATTTAATATTGGATCGTTATTGACCCCCCCACCCCCCCCCCCCCGGCCGCCCGCCCCCAGTAAAAACCTGGTCTGAAAAAGCCCAGTTGAAATAGGGTTAAGCTCAGTCATTTTCCTGATCCTTCTTGAAAAAGATAACAACTACTGTCCCGCTATAAATGCAAGCGGCATCAATGTTGTGGACACAATTCAAAGTAGAAAATGATCCAGTGAGAGTCTGCACTATTACACGGTGGTTTGATTATAAAGTTACACAGTATACAATGGGTGATTTCAAGTATGGTGTTTGGGATTGGTGTTAGTGCTTATTAAACACTATCACCGGCCTTAGGCACCATGAATTCGTGTTAGGATGGTATACAGTGACATTGGGGGATTTCCAATATGGCGCCTAAGGCCGGTGTTAGTGTTTAATAAGCACTAACACCAACCAGTGTTTGCATGTGACAACATCATAACTAAGTACTAACCTGACGTGAAATAGATTTTGTTGTCCCCGCTGTACCTGAAAAACGCATCAATTTGATCAACATCGCTGGGGAATCCGGGCAGAGAATAGATGCTCTTAGGGTAGCCCGCAATGACCCGCTGGTTCCGTACTCTCCAATATTGATCACCCTGCCAAAAAAAGGGGATATTTTGTATAAACAGTTATAGGAAACGCACGTTCTTGACCAGACTTGTTCAATGCGAATTTATACTGTAAATGAAAAGGCGTTACATTTACTTCCCTTTGTATGTGAGCAAAAAAATCAAAAGTTGAGAGATATTTGTCTTATCAACAACAAAAAACAATTTCATTAGTGTAATGAAACATATAAACAAGTTTATCTCCAAGCAACAAACGATCGTTACGATTATGTAATTGGTCGAGCAACTGCGGAAACCTCATCGTAATTCGGGTTTGTACTTGATGTGAGAACATGTCAAGTTACTAGTAAATGGACGTTATATGGCCGAGTAATAAGCAAAAATGCAAAGTGATATTTCACTTACTCATTGCACTGACTTTGTACACAGTTATGAAGATCCAGTTGATAGTTATCTGAACACTTCTATCATAAATATCTTTTAAACGTAAGGGAAAATTTGAATTTAAACAAAAACCTGTCCCGTGCTTCTTTTGTTGATATATACGAATAGAACAATTAGGTATGACGGAACCGCTAAAATTCCAATGGGATTTTGAGTATTTGGACAATATTACTAGATCTCTTTAATGTTGTTCATTCAATGTGCGTACTCTGTTCACAAATGTGGTCTGACCTCTACTTACTTTAAAGAAGAACGTGATGCCAATTGGTGGGTAGAACAGTCCCGCGTCCATGTTGTCGGGCAGACCCGGGAACTCGTCCCCGTAGGGCTTAGGATAGCCATCCAAGACCCTGCCTCCCTTGCGGGCAAATACGTGGGTTTCTTTGCGGAAATGAAACATAATACAAAAAAAGGAATAGTAATATTATACTTCCTCGTCCTTGTCCTCGTCTTAATACAATCAGTTGAATGTAGCTGAAGTGCTGTTTTAATGGTTTTACTTGGAGATTTTCGTAGAAAGGTGGTAGAATTATTCGTTTTTTTATATTTTTTTTATAGTAGTACATGTAACCGAGCATGGTGGCTTAGCGGTTAGAGTGTCCGCCTCATGCATGCACGGGAGGTCCCGGGTTCGAACCCAGACCGGGTCATACCAAAGACTTTAAAAATGGTACCTTCTGCCTTCTAGCCAGACACTCGGTATTTATATAATGGAGAAGGGAAAGTTAATCACACGAGTTACCAGAGGACTGGCCCCCTTCTGTAACTTTCGCTACATTTAGTAGACGTGTGGCCTAGGGCTAATGAAACGGAGATAGGCGCCGCCTTATGTGCCAACATTGGTACGGGAAAGACTTTTAACTTTTTAACATGTAATCTTACCATTGCCCATGTACACTTTGCCGTCTGCCGTTCGCGTTGCTATCTTGATTTGCATGTCGCAGGGTCCAACTTCTTCACCTGGATGATTTGAATGAGAGATGTTTAGTTTAATCTGGGGCGAACACGTGTATGGGCGCCTTGGGGCCCTCGATCACTCACACAACACACACACACACACACACACACACACACACACACACACATCGGATATGGTGTCCTTCCCAATGAACAACGATACCAAGAAAAGTAATTTTGGACGTGTAGTTTTTGTTTTAGGGCGCTTTGAGTGAGACCATGTCAGGTTCCTATTTTTGTCAATTTTTTACCAAGTCAGTGTCTGATAAATGAGACTTACTGCCCGTCATACTATTGACCAATTATGCCCATTCTCTCGGCACACAGCTGAATGCACACTAACAATGGCGCGCGGAATACTCGCGTGTTCAATGGTATGTCGGGCAGTAAGTCTCATTTATCAGGCACTGACAACGAGCAATACGCGTGCCATTGTTAGTGTGCATTTTAGCTGTGTACCGATAGAATGGGCTATGACGGGCAGGAAGTGCGATTTATCAGACATTGACTTGGTAAAAATTGACAAAAAATGGAACCTGACATGGTGTTACTCACAGCGCCCTAAAACAAAAACTACACAACCGAAATGACTGTTCTTGGTATCATTTTTCATTGGAAAAGACACTCTATCCTATGGACATAATAATTGTATTACTTTATTTTGGGAAGTGCCCCGTTCCGTTTTTTTTGGGGCCACCTTGTATATAGGAACTCGAACGTGCGTCTGACAGTATTTAGATATTCTAAATGAACCTTGTTAAACTGCGAGGAAAGAGAGAGAGGTTGACATGTATAGTGGAGTACAGGCTGGATAAAAAGCATAATTTTTCCAGCAAAGCTTCGTCTTGATGTAAGAATTAAGAAAAGTGGTTGCTAAAAAAAAATCTGATGACGGGATCATGTTCAAAATGGCGGCCATCTTGGATTTTCAGGTCAATGCACGGTTTAACCCCAAAAAAACTTATAGAAAACGTGTTTGAAGTTGTTTTTTCTACGGTTTCTGGCAGTATGTAACATCATAAAATACATTCCTAAAAAATTAAGAACATCACACTTCCGGAAAGCTGATTTTTATTCTAAATGGCGTCCAAAATGGCCGCCATTATCTAAAAAGTGCCATAATTCCGTTATTATAGAGGGACAGCCAGTCATGGCTACTTTTTTTTAAAAGAAGCTTCTTGAAATAAAGACACACAATATAGCATTTTGTATATTATTGCTTCTTTAAAAAGTAAATGAGATGGAAATGGTTAGCGGATTGTTAATTATTTTTTAATCAAGTTAAATAATTGGGGTAGGATAGCCTATATACTGTATACATTGTAGAAATAAACGTTACGGAGATAACGAAATCGTACGTTTACTACATTATGAGAACAAGAAGAAAAAAGATCACGATGTTGTTTCAAAGGTTGAAACGTTTACATCACAATAAAACCGCGTTCCAAATGTGCTGCATTATTTTGTAATATAGAACATCACTATACATGAACATCGATTTGTGTGAGTCTTGATAAATTATAGTTATAAATGTATTATTTATTTCATAAACCGTTGTTAATACAATTTAATGCTGATCAGCATGGTATTCTATGACTGACAGTATATGATTCTCACAGAGTATCGTCGAAAATACTCACAAGTTTCGCTTGGATTAGCTGCATCTACAGATACAAGGAAGAAAAACAAGAGAAATTATTGATTAGAATTATAACCTGCATTGTAATTTAGAGCTTTGTAAGCATTACAGAAATATGTACATGCTATATTCTTATAATATTGTGGATGCGTGATTAGGAAGTTGTTATTGAACTAGAAATGGGTGGGGGGGGGGGGGGGGGCACGGAGGGCCTGTACCCCCAATAATTTGAAGGAAAACAAAAACATTATACAATATACAATCATGAGGAGTGGCCCGCGATAATTTGCGTGCCCCCCAAATCAGTCAGACTATACGTACGCTACATCACTGAGTCCGGGCACTGAGTGCGGCATAGTATAACCATGGACCCTAGTAGGGTCCATGGTATAACGGTTCGTTAACTTTTACTCGGCGTATGTTTTGTCAAAGTATTGGGAAGTGGGGGCCGGGGCGTGCCCTTGGCATGCCCCCCCCCCCCCCCCCCCCCCGCAGCTACGACACTGTATACCGCTAAACTTACTGCATATTCCACACATGAGCGGGCAGTTGTCAAGGACGTACTGGTGATCCGCATCGCACCATGAAGTAGGCCAGCCAGGGTTAGCCCCGCAGTTTTCGTGGGTGTTCTCACAAACAGCTGGAGAAACATTAGAAAATATAAAAATTTAACATTTGCATTAGTTTGTTTACATTATGGTTGTCAAATTAATCCGTGTTACTGTTACAGCGTGTTCACACACAACAAAATTTAATCCCGAAACGTCGTATAAAGAATCATGATTAACGAAACGTTGTACAAAGAATAATGATTCATGATTCATGATTCATGACAAACAGCTGCCCCGTTAGCTTTTCTAAGTTAGCTGTTTAGACATGTTAAAGGGATAGTTGAGTTTTGGTAGAGAGGGCGCTAGACTACTTTTTTTTGTTGTGAGGTAATGAAAAACTGAGTGTAAAATTTGAAAGAGCATAATATTTAAATAATAAAATCATCTCTGTTTGATCAAAATCGGTTCAGAGACGGCTGAAATATCTATAAATACAACAATTTGTAATAAAGCTGGGGCCCCAGGTGTATTAGAGAATTTCGAACCAGCCGTTAAAAATTCAAAAAGTTACAAAATAGGTACTTAAATAGTTGTTGGTTATTTCTCTATCTAATCACTATTTCAACAAAACATCACATGGACAATATTTTATTCAAAATGGTTGAAACCGATGAGTGTTTAGAGAGCGCCCTCTTACGTTTTAACAGCTCTTTTTGTATGATAACATGATCTTTACTACGTCATTTGTAATTTTGTGTTCCTTTCTAGTTATAACTATTAGTTTGTAATGTAATGATGCAGGTTTTGGTTACTAAAATTCAGTTTCACAGCATTTTTGGAGCAAAAATAAAACATCGGGTTTAGGGAGAGGAGGGCTGATAAAAAAACCCCATCAAAATCAAATTGACTTTAAAGGGGTAGTTCAGTTTTGGTATAGAGGGCGCTGCATGAAATACTTTATTTGTGAGATAATGAAAAACTGAGTGTAAGAGCATACAATTTTAATGGCAGAATAAACTTTATTTGATCAAATCGGCTGAAATATCAATAAATATTTCCGATCGTAAAAAATCTGAGTCCCAGATTTATTTGATGATTTAAAAAAAAAAAAAAAAAAATGCTTAAACTTAGTCAAAAATGTTCAAAAGAGGTTTTAAAATAGTTGTTGATGATCTCTCTATTCAATCATTATTTCAACAAAACATCACATGCATAATTGTGTATGAAAATGGTTGAAACCAATGCTTTTTTAGAAAGCGCCTTCTTGTGTTTTAATAGCTCTTTTTGAATGATAACAGGCTTTTTACTTAGTCGTTTGTAATTTTCTATACCTTTCGAGCATGGTGGAGTTGTAACTATTAGTTTGTAATGTTATTGTGCAGGTTTTGGTTACTAAAGCTCAGCATTACCAAAACTGTACTACCCCTTTAAATTTAATCAACTATAGATTGTATGAACAGGAACAAAAAATAAAAAATTGATTAACTGCATGACGACATTTTGCCTGGTCAGGCTTCAACCCCCACCGAGAAAATACCTCCGATTCCCGATTCGCACAGACAATTAAAAAGGGCATATACACTAAGCAAAAAAAGAAAGTAAACACCTTTTCAAGTTCATATTTTTCATATAAGATTTTATAAAAAATAAACAAAATTATATATAAAATTAAAGGATATTTCATCGTTTTTCAACCTGGTAGGTGAATATAAATTGAAACTTTACGCATGAGTAAACACATTCATTTGTCTGTTCCAAGGTGCAAAAGTAAAAATTGCAAAATTGCACACAAATTATGAAAATAAAAATATAAAAGGTCATATTGCACAGAAAAGTTAAACAAAACACGATAAAGGTTTGCATGGTTCATTGCACTTGAAAAGAAAATTATTAAAAAGAGTAATCTTTGTTTGTTTGATTTACCAGAAGGTTCTTCTCTTTTTTATTCTTTTGTGGGAAAGAGAGAGAGAGAGAGAGAGAGGGGGGGGGGGGGGGGCGAAGGCTCAATAGTTAAACCAAAGTTTAACAACATTTGTCTCTTATTCAAAGATAAAGCCATTGTGTAAGTGTGATCTTTTGTTTCCATTTTCTTTTGTGGAAGGGCATTTACACATCAATGGCAGACTGTCCATTTTTGCAATTTTTACTTTTGCACATTGGAAGAGAAAAACAAATGTGTTCACTCATGCGTAAAGTTTCAATTTGGGTTCACCTGGCAGGTTGAAAAACAATTACATTTTTCTTAAATTTGATATGTAATTTATTGATTTTTATAAAAAGTTTTATATTAAAATTCTGGACTTGAAAAAGTGCTTACTTTCTTTGTTTGCTGAGTGTATAATGTGCCCACGACGGACTATGCCATCATGAACCTACTAGAAGGTTCATGGTTATCGTGAGCGCACATATCCCTTGTTTGTTAAATGCCTAGTAAAGTCGGTGAAATTAATTTTCTTCAAACCTCTTTATTTATGTATCGTTATAATACTAGCATTTTGCCTGCCTCGTTTACTTATATGTTCTTGAAAAACAATGTGGTTCACTATTATTCGACGAAATTCTTTGTTAATTGAAACACGTAATTTGCCTACAATTTACTCTTTTAAAAAATGCAGTCAAGCGCATGCTCATTGCAATCGTTTTTGAGTAAGATATTTATATATTCCTTTTAAGTAATTACTTACGATAAAATGTGTTGTGGTATTCTATATTTGTATGTGTAATTCACCATGACATGTAACTGTGCATAATGATGCTAATTAATAACATACGGTAGGGCATCTTCCCACCTCTCTCTCTCAACTCTCCCCCGCTTTTTGTTTCTTCTTTCTTTTCTCTCTCTGTGTCCCGTATTTCTCTTCCAGTATGGACGGAACCTTTTATCATGTCCGCTACGCTTCTTCCTGCTCTAGAACATACTGTAGATACTTTCCTCTTATCTTTATCTGTATTTGTAAATAGTGTATTCTATTTTGTTATTGTTTTTTTTTTTTCTTTCTTGTTTTGCATTAATATATGTTTACTCTATCTCTAAGAATACGTATGTACAACTTGTAAAATCTTAGGTATGGCAACACTTCAAGCTTCCAGCTTATATTGCCAGACCTCTGTGTGTTTCTATTTCGATGTTATGACAGTTTATTTTTTTCGTACGAAATTGATTGTTGTGAAACATGCAGGAATATAATATAATAAAATTAAATTAAAATAATAACCATTACTTATATATCAATTATTTTCACAAATTTTGATTTTAATCAGTTATACATTATTATATTGTGTGTGCCTTGCATTGTAAATATTATTATATTTTGTGTGCCTTGCATTGTAAATATTATTATTTGTTGGAAATTAAAAATAAATAAAAAAAATATAAAATGATGACTCGCTTACTGGAGCAGTCGCTGCCGTAGAAACCGTCACGACACGTACACGTACAGTCATTATTTCGTGTGCCACAGTTGTTACACACTGCCTGGCAATCTGAAAATAAAATAAAATAATGTCATTATTGAAATATTTATTAATACTTTAGTATAATGATGTATGAAAATAAAAAAAGGAAAAGTAGGTTAAAACATATCCCCTCCTCCCCAATGACTACATTGACCCTTATATGCCCGAAGAAAAGGACGACAATCTAAAAATCTGTACATAATTCATTCAATCTTATTATACATCAATTTGAGTTTTTAATTAGATGATCTATATCCGATGACAGTACATGTCTGAAGTGTTTAAACCCGAGCTCATTTGAGTTACCAGAGGAATATACTATAGCTCCTTTGAAATGGGCATCGTCCAATGTATACTGGATTTGACTTTGAATCTGATAATAAATCTAAGGTTACAAACAACTACAGTATTACAAACTATGTTATAACAAACAACTATTTCTAAAAAGAAGTAGGTAACCAATGTAAATACAGTTATAAGTGAAATTTCGCACATCTTCGTTATTAACTTCTTTGTTAACAAGTTTTATATGTCATACAATAGGTTCTCCTCCTCGACATCGATATATTGTGTAAACTATGCAAGTTATTAATGTAGACTGAACCAATGCAAGCAAATAACATATAAATAGTGGATGTGTTGTGGCACGATCGGATACGCGCTTGACTTCTAATCTCCAGACTCGAGTTCGAACCTGTGTCCTTCATTATTCCCCTTTAGCAATGCATTTAAAGGGTTCTAGTAACTTTGTTGACATGTGCAAGCGACGAGTGGTTGATACAATGTATATTGCTGTTATCTGATGTCCACTGGGATATGTGTGATAATTAAATCAAGTTAAATGGACTTTATATGGCCGAGTAATGACCAAAAAATTAATGCGAAGTGATATTCACTAACTCATTGCACTCACTGTGTGCACGGTTCTGACGATCCGTTGGATAATTTGACATCTGAACACTTCAATCGTAAATATCTTTTTAACGAAAGGGAAATTTGAAAAAACAAAACCTGTCCCATGCTTTTTTTGTTAATAAGAATACAACAAGGTATGAGGGAACAGCTAGAATTTCAATTGGTCCCTTTAAAGTCCCTTTAATCATTGCTACTCTAGGGTACCTGGTCGGGTGTTAAGTTAGTCTGTAGCGCCCTATATAGGAGAGCAGCTTGGACTAGTATGCTCCCCTGGGAGTTGAGATGGTGCACAAGATAATTGTGGGGGTTTGAACTGTTCCTGGTGCCTCTGAATAGGGCACTTAGATCCATGGCGTACTATAAATGCAAATAACATATTATTACTCACCACACGCTTCGCTGTGCTCAGAGCAGAGTCCTATAACGAGAGACAGAACGTATGAAACAGAAATTATTACAACATTTCACAACTTTAATTGTTTAGCAAAAGAATATACGAACAAACACGGAATAAAGAAAGTTCAATTTAATAGAAAACACCCACTTAAGTCATTATCATTCTTGCATTTCCCCCTGTTTTTATCATTCCTCCTCCTCCTCCTCCTCCTCCTCCTCCTCCTCCTCCTCCTCCTCCTCCTCCTCCTCCTCCTCCTCCTCCTCCTCCTCCTCCTCCTCCTCCTCCTCCTCCTCCTCCTCCACGTTATTGTTATTTGTGTATTATTGTTAGTAGTATTAGTATAATTATAACTATTATTATTGTTCTTATTGTAATTATTGATATTAGTTTAAAGTTATCATTGTCATTATTTTTGTTATCATCAACATATCATAAAACTAATTACTTACTGCACTGATTTTCGTAGCATTCTCCTATACCGGAATCACATTGTGTACAACTACTTCCGCTCAAATAGGGTTGCTGCCCCTGGTAGTTACCCCTGCAAAAGAAAAAAAGAAATATATTTTTAATTTATAACACTCTATCAGACTATATTGATTAATCTCTATATGCGCTTCAGAACCACATGTTTGCAGAAAATTCTAGCAAATAAAAATGTTATTTATATCACAAAACGACAAAAATATGATTAAGAATATTATTCTAAATACGTATTATGTTATATCACATGGAGTTGTACCATGCGTAGCGGAAGGGTCGCCATATTTATGTGAAATATATCCCGGAGGAATCCCAGTTTATTTGCTCTTTTTCATTTATGTTATATATTTCTGGTCAGTTTCTCTATATGTTTGAATTGAAATATAATGTCACATTCATGGTACTTGTATACATTAATTAATTTGCATATACTATTATGATGATCTTGATAACATAATCTGTAGTGAGTGTAACACAGTTTTATTATTTTCATTAGTTTTGACGTTTCAATTTTGTCTTCTTCTAATTGTGGTGATAACAAATTCACATTTTGATTCGTTTTTTTTTTTTTTATGTAATTGTTTACACTTACGCTGGCCCATAGTTGCATGTGATGATGTAGGCGTTAGACCAGCCGTTTGATACTGAAGAACAGAAGGATCGACCACATCCGATGGCATACGAAGTCGCCCAAACAACCTGCAATTATAAAATGAACGAAATTATCATAATATTACATTATATGGAAATCACTCCCCTTATCATCATCCTCATCGTCGTCGTTGTCGTTGTTGTCAAAGTTATCGTCATCTGCAATTAACCATATCGTCATCAACCTTCTATAAATACCATAATCGTCACCAGCAGCAGGAGCAGCGTCGTCGAACCACATTATTATCATCATCATCATCATCATCATCGTCGTCATCATCATCGTCATCATCATCATCATCATCACCAACATCATCACCATCATCATCATCATCACCACCATCATCATCATCGTCATCATCATCATCATCATATCACATCATCATCATCCCTTCCCACTCTTTCTCATCCACTCTCTCCTAGTTCCTCCTCCTCCTCCTCCTCCCTTCCCCTTCTCCTCCTCCTCCTCCTCCTCCTCATATCCATCAACAGTATCCTCACCTGTGTATAGTGTCCACACACGTCCGAGCAAGAATGCGTCTCGTACGTGTAGTACTGATCCTCGTTGTACCAGGACTGTGTGGCCTCGACCCCGGTGGGCTGAGATCCTGTCCCGAGCCACAGGTTCTGGCCCACCTTTGAGAACGGGGAGATGTTGGTGGGGTTCCCGTGCTCCCACAAGCACATGTCAGACCAGTCCTGGGCCATGCTCGCCAGGTCATCGTCCCATATCTTTAATTAAAAATTTTTTAAAAAAACACAATATTAAATGTATTCATTTATTACACATTGTTATATTTATGGATATTTCAGCCGTCTCTGAACCGATTTTGATCAAACAAAGATGATTGTATTAGTTAAATATTATGCTCTTTCAAATTTTACACTCAGTTTTGCATTACCTCACAAAAAAAGTAGTATAGCGCCCTCTCTACCAAAACTCAACTATCCCTTTAACCATTAAAGGGAACCAACACAACAATTTGATATATAAAAGTGATACGCTTCAGTATATCCATTACACCAGCAACCATATGAATATGTGTCTCCAAAATAGTTGTATTCAAACTGTATAATCGTAACTACTACGAACAAACAGTCTTGGGTCAGTAGAAGCAGACAAGTTATTGTTTTCATAACGGTTACAATATATATACCTCTGCTTCTGTTTCTGTTCTGCCCAACAACGCCCCAACCAGGCAGGGTAGTTGCGCAGATCTTGTTGGCGCGGAAGAGAGTCTTGTTTACTGATTGCTTTGCTCGTGTGTTTGAGGTTGAATTGCTTGCTTGAACTTATTCTTGTCTTGTATTGATGTTACTTCGAACGACAATGAGTTCCACTCAGGTATGGTCCGGGGTATGAAGGAGTATTTGTAGCAGTTTTTGTTGGCGTTTATCGGTATATGAAGCTATTTACTGATGTGTTCCGGAGACTCCTTCGGACCGGACGCAAGACCGTTTGCACTGGAATGGCGAGTTTTTTGTATAAGCTCATGAGCACATCATCTTGAATGATTGTGAGTTTTCATATTTAAAAATATGTTTGTTTGTTTTTTAAACAATTTTCTTAACTTTTTGGTGGAATGGACTACAAAAACTATTCCCTTTCAAAATTATTAGAAAATCATTTTGGGTGATGGTTCCCTTGAAATAGATCTGCCCGACCCATATAAGAATGTTGGAATGTTGCTTGGTTTCCATGCTCCAAAGGCTACCGACCAGTCCGTGTCCTGAGCTTTATGGTTGTCAAATTAATCCGTGTTACTGTTAAAGCGTGTTCACACACCAACAAAATTTAATCCCGAAACGTCGTATAAAGAATCATGATTAACGAAACGTCGTACAAAGAATCATGATTAACGAAACTAACGAGCGTTCACACACAAACAAAATCAAGATCCCCAAACAGCTGCCCCGTTAGCTTTTCTAATTTAGCTGTTTAGACATTTTAATATTATTAAGTGCACATCGCAAGCTCGCTGATGGAACCCTGAATGGAATCAGTCAAGGGATACCCACATTTTTAATCCCAATGGGGATCGATATCCCCGAATTTCGGATGCGTACGATACGCCGCCATGACTCCCCGACCAGTCCGACCCAGGTCAGTGGTCCGAACCGGCACGCCATTGTTGCCGGCCCGCTGATTGGTGGAACACCCGTGTGTGTCGGCCAATAGGACGTGTCCTTTACTGGCCAATCAGGCGCTTGCTCGCTTAAGCGGGATAGCGCGTTGCGCCGACCAGAGGTTATAGATTCCCTTGCTTACAGCATTTTTGTATCACCTGACGAAGTGTTGCAGCGGCGCGCGAAACGTCCTGATCTTTAGATTCCTTGTTGACCTTACATTGCGAGACAAACGAATATCATTAGCGATAGCAGTGGCGTAGCTACGGGGGGGCACGGGGGGCACGTGCCCCCCCAATAATTTCAAAAAAACAATAGAAAACATAAGGGGACATTTTTTGAAAAAACAAAGAAATACATAAGGTGTGCCCCCCCAATAATTTTCGTGCCCCCCCAATCAGTCCGACCACGCTACGCCACTGAGCGATAGTATTAATGATACACAATCGCTGCAGCTTTTGGTCTATGTTAATATTGTAAAAGATATGTAGGACTGAATAAAACTGAATGCTGTAATAGAAAATATGGCTGGATATAATAGGACGGTGTATACTTCATACGTAATAATAATAATGATAATAATAATGTTTCGATTTATATAGCGCTATGATTGATAATCATCTCTAAGCGTTTTACAATGATATTATTTAATCATTTTAACCATATCTCATTTTACCTACTATTATTATACAGAGTGTAAGACGGATGCCATAGGCTCAATAAAAAAATACAGAACGCAAGTCGAATTATAAACTAAAATTGTAAACATATTTTATATATGGGTAACTCCACGTACGGTAACTGACGTACAGTGCCGAATTGTAACTATTTGTCTTGTAGTTATGTGAATAAAAATAGCTAGGGGGTATAATTTTTCCTAGTAACTAGGAAAAATTATACCCCCTAGCTATTTTGTACATGTATAACTGTTATACATGTTACAAGAGTGAAGAAATAAGTGGACATTTGTTTCACCCTAACTGCATTCCTTATCGAACAGTCAGCAAAAAACGTGTCGGTAACGTGCCGTTACGCAAAATGTATTATCACCTGACTTAGTAAAATACAGTATATCAGCTGCCATGTAAAATTTGTTGATGTTACATGGCACTGTTACATTGCAATTCAGATGATAAAACAGTTGTTAACTTTGCTGTCGGGAAAATCATGGAATGTTCCCCTCTGGATTTTAAATGATATTTCGTGAAGATAATAAGTCCCTCGACTACGTCTCGGGACTTATTTACTCTTCCCTCAATAGCATTTAAAATCCCTTTGGGAGTGGAACATTCCGCGCTTTTCCCTCCACCACCAGTTAACAACTGTATCTCATGTCCCGGACTTGTTAGAATGCCATGTTTGATATGACATTATACATAGTCGTCCCCATGGAACATTATGTGCAAAATAAGACGTAATTTGTACAGTTTTCTTTTAAGCTGTGAAAACTTTAGTGAAGACATGACGGTAACTGACGTTACGCTTACATTTGGCATAGGCTTAACACATGGAAATTCATGATTGGGAATAAGTTGGTAATTATCTCATGCCCCTGACAGTGAGACCTAGTATTTGTTTGATATGTGGAATTATATAACTTGGTTCATCCAAAATACATCTGAAAGGAAATATTTGTCCTTCATCTGTGAAAACTGTATTGTGAACATGACAGTAACTGACGTTACACATACGTTAGCTATAGGTTATAGAACTCATTTGTCATTGTTTATACAGTACACCCCGTCATGAATTATACAATTCCAGTCACATGTTTAATACTGATATTAACTTAGCAAAAGATCCAAAACAATGATTTAACAATGATTTTGGAATGGAATTGGGGTGTAGAAAAGTCCCAAGTAACATTTCATATATCACCTTCTTTGTGGAATAAATTGACATCCATAATAGTACATCTAATCATATATATACAAGATGTTTGTCAAATTCAATAATATAACCAGCAATTGTTTCCGGGATCGTTTCATGCCATTGGGTAAAGTGTTTCTCCGGTAACTCCCCAAGTCGAATTTCCCATAGAAACCCATAGAAAAACCATAGAAATATCCTATGGGTTTCTATGGGTTTCTATGGGACCAACAGAAATCCATAAAATAAAAACCCATAGGACCCATAGAAACCCATAGGACTCATAGAAACCCACACCCATAGAAACCCATAGAAACCCATGTTCCACTTTCCCTATTGAAACCCATAGGATCCCTAAGAAACCATTATGCCTATATGGGTCTCTATGGGATTCCTATGGGCATGCCTGCCTATGGGTCTTGGTT
Source organism: Echinarachnius parma (assembly GCA_037951105.1). Taxonomy (NCBI): domain Eukaryota; kingdom Metazoa; phylum Echinodermata; class Echinoidea; order Clypeasteroida; family Echinarachniidae; genus Echinarachnius; species Echinarachnius parma. Next base: position 76,475 of record JBAMJV010005399.1, read on the forward strand.
CTATGGGAATTTCGACCTGAGTCCATCCATTATGTCGTGGAATTGCCCATATGATAGTTTGCGGATGTGTTAGAAATATAAATAACATGTATATAAAAGTATATTAAGACTAATGTACATATACCTACATTTAACAAAATATTAGGGTCAGCATTCATGTGATTTCGTTGATTTTAGCTGACCCTCTTTCGCATAATAAGCCAATACATATGTGATTTCGTTGATTTTAGCTGACCCTCTTTCGCATAATAAGCCAATACATATACATTTGTATTGATACAAATTGTCTTATTTATATGCAGGGATTTAAACAAATAAATGTATGACATTTTGCACTAATATCGTTGAACAAAACGACTCCTTTCTTCATGGTAATATAAATAGTGATGCATTATACAATTTTTATTTTTGTTTGTATTAGGATATTCCTCCCAAATAGTCAGAAACAGTAAAGCATACACAATATTCAAAATGAAACGGAACAAATTTCATCATCAGATCTAACATAATGATTTCACGAAATAGTACAATTAATTCACATAAGTGACTTCATAGGTTCTTAAAAATACATAACTCATGAAACATCGTACCATAAATTCCATGTTCGACGCTTCTGGTGAAACCTGTCCCCTCAACGAGTTGTGGAGATCGAGAATTCCCTGGATCTCTGAGGAAGAGAACGACGTCGAACGCTTCTGTCGTCGACCACCGTGACGGTGATCATTGGCGTCGGCAGACCCATCGTCAGATTTGATTCCAACCTTTTCGTTTGCAAGATTTTTCAGCTTACGGTAGTCTTCGGGATCCAGTTTGTCCTGGAGAGTGAAATTCGCATCGTACGGGAAAAACAGCGGAGTCCCGATAACGAAATTCCCGATATACTTTCCATCGTCGTTGACACTAGCAGCGTATGCACAGCTAGCGTGAAATGAAAAGCAGATATACAAACATAAGAAAAGGGGGATCACAAAAGAGACACTTGTTTTGAATCCTCCCATTGTAGCTGTACAAGCCGTATCCTATGTGTTCGAATAATAAGCTCACTTGATCAAGTTTCTAACACCAGTCCTGTCCTATACAATTTTGAAAGAACGACTGAGTGTTTGTGAGAAAGTGTATTATTTTAATTCCGGACTATTAATTTAGAAGCGGCTCCTTGCATTAAGCCTTAGTTAATAATGTTTGCTTGTTCGTATGGGGATGAGAACCCCTTCCAAGTCTAGACGTATAGTCAAGAGCTGATCCTCAGAGATTAACCTCATAAGCGTGACTTTCTTTGGATACCATCCTTTTGTCCGAGAGATAAACTATAGAAATTGCAAACGGGGGGGCTTCTCAATAAAATAGAAAGAGAGTAAGGACATCTTTATGCAGCGCAGTGGTGCATTCCCTGCTTAGTGTTACGTAATCACGTACCTAGGGCATTTTATCAAAGGTCTTCTTAATTCGGATCAATAATCTTCAAAGGAAGAAGAAGGAGATCATACCGTGAAATGTGCACGATGCCAAACAAAACATAATAAAAGCGTGACGTTCTTGACGAAGTGAAAACTGTATCAAACCGGTATATCTTCATCTTTACCCGATTCTTAATTGAAGCAAGCTATACATTAATTTGAACATTCTTCAAACCGAAAAGACCTTATGATCTAAAGCAGGAACCTCTTAAGTTATCATGCACACTACCATTTCATGGTATTTAATTTTGTGTTCTCTTTTCCTACCTTAATTTCAATAACATGAATAAAAACGCATAAGAAGTATATTTAACAACATATACTGTATGTGCCATCCCCAACAAATATTCATGCTTGCTGGAAAAAAAATACATCGAAAATCAGCAATATGATCATGTCAGACTAAGGAACTAAATATCATAATTTTGGTGCACCTAAATGTCGAGCGAAAACTTGTGCCTCTTAAAAGAAATCAAGGCTCCTTGTGCCCCCCCCCCCCCCCCCCCCCCACTGGAAAATCTTCTCTTTGTGTTCTTGTTACTTTATTTCAGCCTTTAGAATTGGAAAGGTTTTATAGATAGATATATAGATATATTTTATTTGGTCTTCCAACATACAAATGGTGTAAAGAAATGTATCATCCTTTGGCAAATGGCAAGATAATGCAATAATAATAACTTCATAAAACCAATTGCTGTAATTAGTGTCCAATTATTGTAACTAAAGTACTAGGGCAACATATATTGTCCTCAATGCTGATTGGTTGTTGTCATAGTAGTTACTGTACAATAATTGGACACTAATACAACAATTGGAAACAAATTTAGGAGGGAGAAGGAAATAAAATAGATCAGTAGTAAGCAACAACACCAACAACAGTTACAGCTTAGCGGACTTTCAGTGCGAACTCAAGACTTCAAAAATAAGCACTTCTTCCAGCAGATTGGTACCATAGAAACCCGCAATATATCAACCTATGTAATGAGCGCGTAGAGCTTAAAGGGGTAGTTTAGTTTTGGTAGAGAGGGCGCTGCATATCACAATTTTTTTGTGAGGTAATGAAAAACCGAGTGTCGAATTTGAGAGAACATGCAATTTTAATGGCAGAATAAACTTTATTCGGTCAAAATCGGTCGAGAAACGGCTGAAATATCAATAAATATATCTGAACCTATAATAATTTGGGGCCCAAATATTGATAATTAAATGCATTTTTCAAAAAATAAAAAAAATGCATACACTTTTTGAAAATTTTTCAAAAGCGTTTTTTAAATAGTTGTTGATGATCTCTCTATTTAATCATGATTTCAATAAAATCTCACATGCATACTTTTGTATGAAAAATGGGTAAAACCAATGCCTTTTTAGAGAGCGCCCTCTTGTGTTTTAATGTGGCTAAAATATCAATAAATATATCTGATCTAACAATTATTTGGGGCCCAAATAATTGGATGGTTTTTTCAAAAAATTACAAAAATGCTTGCACTTTTTCAAAAATGTTCAAAAACGTTTTTTAAATAGTTGTTGATGATCTCTCTATTTAATCATTGTTTCAATAAAACATCACATGCATAATTTTGTATGAAAATGGTTGAAACCAATGCCTTTTTAGAAAGCGCCCTCTTGTGTTTTAATGGCTTTTTTTTTAATGATAACGGGCTTTTTACTTAGTTGTTTGTAATTTTGAATACCTTTCGAGCATGGTGGAGTTATAACTATTAGTTTATAATGTTACTGTCCAGGTTTGGTTTTTAAAGTTCAGCCTTACCAAAACTGTACTACCCCTTTAATTCAACTGTATGTACATATTATGTTCATGTTTTTTTATGCAAATGTGGAATAAATTCAATTCAATTCAATGGCTCTTTTTGAATGATAATGGGCTTTTTACTTAGTCGTTTGTAATTTTGTATACCTTTCGAGCATGGTGGAGTTATAACTATTAGTTTATACCCAACTAACAATTGGACGTTTTCTGAACGTTCTAAACAGGTTCAAAGTTGGTTATTTGGACGTTCTGTGAAAACGTTTTTAAAACGTGTATTTGTGGAAGGTTGAAAACGTTTTTAGAACGTTCCAAATGGACATTTTTAGAACGTTGTTTAAACGTTAGAAAAACCAATAAAAAACCTTGCATGTATTTGCTTTCAAGTGCAGGACCAGCAGAACGTTTTAAGAACGTTTTTTAAACGTTCATTAAAGACGAAGACCTACGGGACCTAATCAAATCGTTTTGTAAACGTTTTGTAAAGGTTCATTAAAGACGAAGACCTACGGGACCTAATAAAAACGTATTGTAAACGTTTTGTAAAGGTTCATTAAAGACGAAGACCTACGGGACCTAATAAAAACGTTTTCTAAACGTTTTGTAAACGTTTTGTGTTTGCTGGGTAATAGTGTCCAGGTTTGGTTACTAAAGTTCAGCCTTACCAAAACTGTACTACCCCTTTAACCGCAACTTCACGAAGAACAATCCTAATTAATTGAGCGGCTAGTGTAGCCTATGTGGGCGAACAGGGCGAGGGTAGAACCCCGAACAGACTTAACTAAGAGTTCGAACACCGCAGCAAAACATACACTTGTATACAGCAACATCAGGAACATAAACTAGAGTAGAACGAATAAGGAGAACATGTGGACGAGTTGTAGTGTGGTAATGCACTAATTTATTAGAAGGCAAACCTGCCATATGATATAAATACACTTGATAACAAAAGATTATGCAAATTAACTAAAAGAGAACGCCTACCTATAACTAAAATGGGCCAACCTTATTATTTAAAAGAACCAATAAGAGATGGGGGTGATGGTGGAATGTGACCATGTATTGATGAAGATGAGGAAAGGTAATCAAACACAAACGAAAAGGCATGTGTGGCATCCACATGCAGAGATAGTTAAAGACAGAGAGAAAGAGGAGGAGAGAGAGAGAAACTATGAAGGCGGCCAGCAGGCCAGAAAGGACACAATAGAATAGACGAGTTCAGAGGACATGAATGAGATAACAGAAATAACTGAGTGACCAAATGAATGAGGATGCAAACAGATGTGGATAGAGAACAATGTGGTGACGGTGAGAAAGGGGATGCATGAACTACTAGCGCAGAACTTGAACTATAAATACCAATGTCAAAATAACCACCTTACTGTACTAGCACGCCATACCAACGCAACGTGTTGTGATTGGGGCGTGTTGTGTTAAATTTGAAGACCGTCTTCTGCTCTTCGAACAGAAAATGTAACTACAATTTCTGAAATGGCAGGTTTGGCAGCTCTGAGTGCTTATGAAAGCGATGTCAGCTCGGAAAGTGATGATGAGAAAGTCATTGATCGTGTAATCTCTACACATAAAGAAGGTATGCATGTTTTATCGTGGTTTAAATGCTCGTGATAGAGTTGCATGATTTCAGTCGACAGATGATTTGTACAGTCCCACATGTAGGAGTATTTGTTTGTACTTTGTAGTATTGTATTTGTAATGTATGAATGATGCGGTGTCCGAATATGGCCCCCCTAATATTTAACAACCGATATCTGAAAAACTAAGTTAGTAAAAAACACAAAATTCGTAAAGAATGAACTTCTAATGAAGATGAAAATAATGCCATACCTTATTTGCCGACTGCGATCGTAATTGTCCCGTAATGGCGATTTGCATTTCATTTTCACTGCGCAAAAAAATCACATTGAAAGAGGGTGCCGTAATATGGCCCCCTTTTTAAAGTCTGTTTTCTTTGAAAAATAATAAACTTTTTCCAATGAAAGTGCCATCAAAGTGTTCTTAAAATCCTGAAGATTTAATTTATCCACAAAACATTTGTATAAACGTGACAAATCTGCCAAATCTGAGCCAATTCTGAAACCATGTCATTTATTCCCTGTGCAAAAAAAATCCCATTCATTTTTACACACTTGACTATGAGCGCGCAGAAGATGATTTTTGCTTGCGCGATGAGTCTTATTGCGCTTACCACAAAGGAAAATAGATAAGCAAATGAAGTTCACTGCGCGAAATTTTCTACTATTGTTAATGCACTCAATCAGCTGATAAACAGGGGGTCCATATTACAGCACGGGCCATATTTGGTAGCCTGATCATATACTGATTTTGAACAATCCTGTTGAATGAATCATTGTAACTTACATTGACAGGGTTGCCAACTTTGAAGCAGAGGTGAGAGCATCCCCATTACATGTGGGTACCTATACAGGTACCCACATCCCCACCTACATCAAAACGTAAGGTAGGGTTTCTCCCCGTTCATTCATTCCACTTATGACATGACATTTGTAATCTATAAGGTGAAATTAAATCATTGAAAGATGTGTTTTTGATACTTACCCACTTTTCTTGCTATGAATCAGCCAATATTTCACGTTCATTTGCCATGCAGTCGCGTCGAGTGCTGATCATCGCACACGCTTACGACGGAAGTACCGTGAAAAGTGTGTTGCTGAAATGACCTTTCGTTAGGTAGTCTTCGTCCAGCCATGAATTGATACGTTGTAAATTACTTACGCACATTATTGTATGCCTGTCAAATCGGAAATAAAGTGTGTGCCACTGAGTGCGCTTGAGATGAAACTACCGTATTTTGCTTGCGAATTGTTGTTTTTCAAACTTTTAAAGAATATGGATTTAAAAATTGTAACGACTGATTTTTGAATAGAATTAAATAAAATACGATGGAATATATTAATTTTTTATGAAAAAACGTACACACATTAAATTAAATTATACATTTTTACTTTGCAGTTTTAACAGTTGATGATGAGCCTTGCTTCCGACCAAAACAAGTTCGTATGATTGATGACGTAATACAATTTGCGCTAGCTACACGGTGAACGTCATTATTACGTGTGCGGTGATGCTGGATTGACGTGCAGTTCAGGACCAACGAACAAAATTGTAGCCCATTTCAATTTAGCTAGGGGCAACGTGACGCCTCCAAATGGAGGATTTTAAACCTGTCATCTAGCACGATCTGCAAAGTTAGGTGAGAAAATAAAAAAACACACAGTGATTAATTTAACGTCATATACAGTCCTACAAAAAAAAACGGGGGTTAGTGAAGTCACTACTGCTATACGGCAGTGTGACTTTTGGGCATACTTGGGCATACTTGGCCATACAGTTTCCCATTCGCTAGTGTACATCGCAACGCAGGCGTGGGTGAGAGAGTGAGATTGAGACATTGCGAGGGAGCGGAGCGAACGAGCACGCGGGGGGCCGCTAGCGAGGGAGCGAAGCGACCGAGCGGGGGTAGCGTGTGGGAGGGGGGTGTCCCCCCTCCCACGGATACCTGGCTGTACTTATATGCACACATAGGTCAATTAGCATTGATTATAATGTCGCTAGATTTGAGTTACATGTTGAATCTCCAATGGAAAACATTCGCCTTATTTCATGATTAAAACACTATCGTAAAAACTGTATTTGTTGTCCATTAATAAAGTCAAACTACTATGCTTACCAAATATGCTGTTGTATTGTCCTTTGAAATCCGAATCGTAACATTTGAGCTCCTTTTCTCTGGAAAAAAATTAGTAGTTGGGCAATTCCATGAAAATGTCTACCAAAACAAACAAAATTAAGTTTGCTGTGGAGTTTTTTTTCTTATTATGGCTGATAATGCATGACTTGAACTTCTGAAACCATATTTGCTTTTTTGATATTTTGCCATTTTTGCCCAAAATCTGCATTTTTAGACTTATTAATTGGATTTAGACATATTTGTGAAAAATAAGGGTTATTTGAAGTTGATTATATCTGTATTTTTATCTAGATGCATATTTAAAAACTGAATGCAAATAATAGATACGGAGTGAAAATTCAAATAAATATAAAAAATTTTCGCCAAAACCTGTATTTCGTGCATTTACTGGGGGGTCAAAGTTCAACTCAATTTTTGTCCCGTCTGTCACGTTTTTTAACAATTAATTAATTCCTAGCAAATACCTGTGACTGGTTTTGGATCAAACTTTATATTTATTAACAAAGGCCTATTACCTTTAAATTAACACTACATTTTTGTAAAAATATAAGTTATGAATATAAATATCAATGTTTTAATCTTGTCCCGTCTGTCACGTTTTGTCCCGTCTGTCACGTTTTTGTCCCGTCTGTCACGCTCCTTTTTACTACTAATTTGTTAATTCAACTAGGTTGTTGCTGTTTCATAATGAGTTTGGCTAAATCTGTCACTTTAGAGGCTTATCACAATAGTTGGTGGCATGATCAACTTAAATAACCTGTAAAAACAACATTTTAGGTAATTGGTGGGGGTTTTAAGGTTTTCTACAGTCCCATGCATTGGATATCGTGTTGTACTATGTAAAATTAGATTATTTCATAGCTTACCTACCTTAATCAATTTAAATTTTAAAAATAACACTGCTTTTATCCAACCCTCGAAATTAACTTTTTTTGCTGGTGGCCCGGTCGGGCCAGTAAAATTAGTATTTTTCCAATTTTGGTGGCCCGAAACCAAAATCTACTGGCCCGAAAAACAAAAGTAAAATTAAAACAATAACCATATTCATAGTTTGAGGGTACTGGGCAATGTTTAGCCTCATTTGTTACTGTATTCCAATGCTCGAAATTATCTTTTTTTCTGGTGGCCCGAAAATAAAATTTACAAACAAAGAAAAACAATGGTCATGACTACTTGGTCATTAATTGGTAAATTATGGAAGTTATGTGTTAAAATTACCACCATCATTAAAGAAATCCATCACTGAATAAACAAAACAAAACCTAGAATCGAGCAGTTTCATCTAAGAGTCATCAACTGATGAAACTAAGCTCTTTTCCATGTACGATTTTGTTATTTTATGGTCCATAAAATCTCCAACACAAACAAACACACATGGGACTGAGCATAGCTAATATAACTTTTCAAATCGGGAAATGAAATCACTTAAATCTTTGTTATTTTACAAGCTAAAATAATTCCAAGTAGTCACAAGTCTCTGCCTTGTAAAAATGATTCTTTCTAATACCTTCAAAAATATGAATAATGATCCGAAAGATGAAATTATTCCCCTTTATTGACGGTATCGCGGACGGTATCGCAAAGGCAAGCACACTGCACTTTGCAATATGAATGAATGTGAAAAGTTAGACATGTGTTTTGGTAGGTCTTAGTATGCACACATACTCCCTCTGTGGATTGGTTGTTCTATGTTTATATTCTACATGTTGCAAAGGCTTCCAGGGGGTGTGTGGGAAATTAAGAAAACAGCATAAGCATATGCTTTTACTTTTAGTCATTACACACCTCTGGAAGTTGTTTAATTTTACCATGATTTATCATGCAAGAAGTAGATAATTCAAGGGAGAGTGTTCATATGAGGAAATAGCACATATTTGTAGGCATAAATAAGGATTAATTCAACTAGCGCAAGTGCGCTTGCGACTTTTTATGTCCGTCCTTTTCATTTCTTGCAAATATTTAAATCACAATTAAAGTGTTTTTAAGAGGTGTCAAACTTGAGATTCATATTCCTTGATGTTGTCTTCTTATGGTTTAAACATTTGGTGGCCCGATCGGGCCACCAAACTTTGGCATTTTCATGTTTTTACTGGCCCGACCGCAACTTTTACTGGCCCCGGGCCATCGGGCCTACGCCAATTTCGAGCGTTGTTTTATCTTTTAGCAACTACTTTTATCAATAAGGGTGTAATTTATTACAGAAAAACTCCTAAAAATGACTGAAATTGTGTATTTTACAGATTGTCCAATTCACCCATAGGAATTGTACATGTCCCGTCTGTCACGTTTTACTTGTCCCGTCTGTCACGCTCATATTTTGGATTTTTTCCTATTTAAGACAAACATCGGGGATTTCCCTAAGTAGTGGCATACAACTGGCCTTAGGCAAGTAATAACCTACAGACATGAGCAGCCTTGTAAGATCATCCAGTTAGCAGGGATTTTAAATTAAGTGAGGTAGTGAAAAAAGCTTGGTAAAAGTGTGTCCCGTCTGTCACGCTGAGTTCAACGACCCACTGACATCTAGGTCAGAGGTCACACAAAATAAAACTCATATATTTTGAAAGTATGACTGCAATTTAATATCATAAGCATAAAAACTCCTGTTTAATGTTTAACCATTTGCCTACAAATCAATCAAAACTGTGAAAAAGTCATGAGTGGATGTCCCGTCTGTCACGCTGGAATTGCCCAGTTGCTGCACACTCTGAAACGTAACACAAAGTATGGACCCGAAGCGTGCACGCCCACCCCGCGCTATAAAATCCCATCGCAAAGAAGATCGGTCTCTCATAGAATAACACGTGTTTCGTCGCGGCGGCGAGCGAGGCAGGCGCATCGTATATCGATGGGCAGGCGAAGCGAACACTCCGGGATCGAGAGCACAAACGGACGCGTCTGAATACTCATGCACGTATTCAAGAGCAAGCTTCCTGCGCGATTTCTTGTCGGTAGATGGCATCAGCTAGGTATGTCGATGCTAACGCACTTTCCTATATGTTGCGTGTAAATGGTCCAGTTAACTGGACCAATTTACTAGTAGATGTGCTTATAATATGTGTAAAATACTTTGTATGTTACACATGTGGTGACCCTGTATACTATTGTGATGTTGTATCTAGTTTAAACATTCCTTAAATCTTTACTTAAATCTAATGCTGTAACTGACCTTGATGATCGGATCGGTTGATCGGATCGGCAAAATTTTATCGATGATAGAAATCGGATCGGAGATCGGATCGGATCGGATTAAAAAAACAACAAAAAAACAACAACATATTTTGGGAAAATAAATGAATACCAACGCAACATATATCCATATGAGTAAGCCCAAGGTAATCTTGTATGGGTATGCTTTCATTTCAAACTGATTACCTCTCCTTTTACAAAATAACTCGCGGCGATTCTGAACATGTGCTGAAAGGTTACGCCAAATTAATCACATGGGACTGAGCTTAGAATCGCCGCGAGTAATTTTGTAAAAGGAGAGGTAATCAGTTTGAAATGAAAGCATACCCATACAAGATTACCTTGGGCTTGGGCTTGCTTTGGTATTCATTTATTTTCCCAAAATGTTTTTTGGGATCATTTTCCAAAGAAAAATAAAAAGGGATTTTTTTTTTTTTTTTTTTTTTTTTTTTTTTTTTTTTTTTTTTTTTTTTTTTTGCCGATCCGATCTTCCGATTTTTTCTGCATGATCGGAAATTGGCAAAAACGGTCCGATCATGTATGATCGGATCGTGATCGGCATGCCGATCCGATGATCGGTTACAGCGTTACTTAAATCTTTACTTAAATTGTGTTTTATTATTAATAAGAATACCAATTTGTCCAACAGCACAAAAAAAAAAACATGAAGATTTCATGAAATAAAGGCAATTTAAAAGGAAATAAACTTGAAGAGTGGATTTTTCATTACAGTAGCAGACAACATTCATGAAAACCAATGAAAAGACTGTTATTTCTTTTGTGTGTGTTGTTAGGCAACATAATCCTATCTAGTCTTCTTGCCAAACTGTGGCACTGCCCACATCTACAAAGTAAATGGTTCACTCGGGTGAACCATTTACACTCTATATATGCTAATGCACTGGAGATACAATACCGGCCATTCGTACACCACATCTACAATGTATTGTAAATGGTCCTGATAGGACCATTTACTGCACAGAGTGGTACAGTCTAAGGGACACAATTTGAACTACAAACAGAGAAAAGAACAGCCTATCTAAAGTCAACAAATGCATACCTAGATTGAAGCTGATTTTATGATTTTTTGTACAAACATTTCATTTTCAAAATGATAAGTCATACTTACAAAAATCGTCATATAATTTCCATTTGTTTCTCCTGCTGCTCGATTTTCCATCGTAAACGAAGAAAGCCCTCCCGCAACGTGCGGAGGCCGCTTATTATTGTCCAAAACAAGCGAACTCGCGATCTGCAAGCATTTAAAAAATTTTTTTTAATGGAACCTCAAATCCCCTTGACTACGGGGGGGGGGGGGGGGGGGGGGGGTGGGGGTGGTAAGGGGGCGACCCCCCTGACCACCCCATTTTTTTTTTTTTTACAAAATTACATAAATACATAATAAATAATGAAATAAATCAATACAATAGATAATGCTACAAATAATAACAAATGACTTGTAAATTAAATAAATCACTAAAATAAATTGTACAAAATGAATAAATGAAGCAATGCCCCATCAAATATCAAATATCTCCCACACCGGTTAAGGGGGGGGGGGGGGGTATCTGCCCCAATGGCAAACAAATACCTCCATCCCCCTAACTAGCTCTAGTGCGCCTCATGGAAACTTGCACCTGCTGTGTCATGATGGCATTCCCGAAAAATATATATATGACCCGCACCCCAAATATTTTTTTTTATGAAGAGCCCCCCCCCCCCCCCCCCCCCCCCGGCCCCTTCAAAAGAGACATCCCTTGTGCCTAGTATCAGTATCTTTATATCGCAGTATGCCCATACTATACATGTTCAAATAAAAGCCAACCAAACATCAAATAAAATGATTTTATTACAAAATCACGGAAAAGAGACTATCCCGGCAAGAATCAAGGTGTTTCAATTTTTGGAGCATGGAAAACTCCAAAAGCGAAAATTCCACGTAAGTTAGGGTACGTAATGTGTACATGTGTTCCTGCTAGTGCTTCCACGGTAGGGAGCATCCCCATTAGGCATAACATGTGGGTACCTATACAGGTACACATTGCATATCTACAGCAAAATGGGTGCAACCTTTTCCCTTGTGTTTTCTCTGGGACAAATAGAGTGCCCACAAAATAAATATTAATATAAACTCTTGTTTAATGGGAGTGCCCCTCTTTATCCAAAATGCCAAAATGCTTCAAATTTGGTACAGATCTGTATAATACTTGTATTATGCTGCATATGAAATTTCATAGCCGTAGGTGCCATCATTCATAGCGATCACTGCTGTTGTGCAGATCTCTCTCGGTGGTGCTATCTATTATGGGTGGTGGGATTTATTAGAGGTGATGCGACCACTGACCTGCATCACATTCATACCACATACACTATCCAACAGCGAACGTAGAGGGAGCTAGACAGATTATTGTGAGGTTCGGTTATTAAACCGTCGTCCAACATTTTATTAATCTATAGGTAATAAGAAAAATTATAAAAGTCATAACTCCGCGAAAATACATCGTCAAGTCCTAATCTTTTCAGAATAAATTTTAAAAATCCTGATCTATAATATTTGAGGTTAAAGGGATAGTTGAGTATTGGTCAAACTTAACATTAGTAACCAAAACCTTCACCATTACGGTACAAACTAATAGTTATAACTTCACCATGCTCGAAAAGTATACACAATTACAAACGACAAAGTAAAACCCCTGTTATCATTCAAAAACAGCCGTTACAACTCGAAGTGTCAAATTAACTCAGCGCGAAGCACTAGCGTTGTAGGTCCTAATACGGGACTGTATAGTGCAGTGTGCGGTAATACGGGACTGTAGTGCAGTGTGCGGTAATACTATACAGTAGTACGTGTATAGTATGTATCGCAACCATAGAAGTACGACTCCAACACTGCCGTTGACGCAAGCCCCATTCGAATTCGTACGCCTTTCGTTCACAGTTGCGCTAACACACGGAGCGACTGGTCCATGAGGCGCATATATCACTAATTTTTTGCGGAATGGAAGGACAAATCATAATCTTAATCCACCCGGTAGTTGGATCACATATTGGAGAGTAAATTGCTGGTAAGTATCGTATAATATGTATAGTTTTAAGCACAATTAGCTTGCACACAAATATTTGGTTTCAGTCCTTTATTAGGAGGACATAGAACGCTAGTGCCTCGCACTAGCGTTCTCTAAAAAGTGATACCCGGGCGTCAACCACTTTTATATGATATTTTGAAAGTAAATTTCACAACAATTAGAGCATTTGAATGGGAATTATTATTATTTCCCATGTTTTTTTCGATGATCTTTCATATGGAATTGAAATCAGCCAAATCCGTTACAATTTATGTTGGGGGGGCACTTTGGAAATTACCAAAACTCACCTTTACCTTTAATATGGCAACTTATAAAGTGTCAATTTTGATACTTACCTACTTTTCTTGCTATGAATCGGCCGATAAATCCCGTTCTTCTCCCATGCCATATCATGCGCTTGTGATGATCATCGCACAACGTTCTTGCATGCGCGCGCGCAACGGGAGTGCAGTGCCGTGAATTGAAAAGTTAGTTGTTGAACATGTTGTTGTATTTCAAAATGTTTTAAAATGTGAATAAAAAATTGTTAAGACTAATTTTCGGTATTGAAATATATTTATTTTGATGAAAAAACAGAGACATAACATTAAATAACACGTTTTTACTTTGCAGTTTTAACAGTTATTGATGAGCCTAATTTTGCGCTGGCTGCATTGCATGCACATATAGGGAATGCCATTTTCACGTGTAAAGTGATGCAGGTAGACGGACCATCAACAATTCCTGCAGCTGATTACAGGATCACCATGGACAACAAGACGCCAAATTTTTAGCAAACGATCTACACATCTGTAAAGTTAGGTAAGAAAATAAAAAATAAAGCTACCTTTATTTCATTAGCTTAATCTAACATATAAATTTCAGAACATATAGTGCAGTCAGTTCTGTTTGACGGCAGTGGTTATGTGCGCTATAGGGTTAGTGGCAATTTTGAACTTGAAATCGTGCAATCTGATGCATACCTAATGAGGTAAAATAACATTTCATAAAACAAGTCATTAAACACCCTAAGTCACTATGTTCTGCTTACCAACATACAGGTAACATGTCTTGATCATAAATGTTTCTTGTTGCAGGATGAGATGACAAACTTTGCTGTGGGAAGTACTTCTGCTGGCTGCCCAATGAGAACGCTCAATCACTATGTGCTGCTTACCAAGATACAGGTAACATGTCTTGATCATGAACGTTTCTTGTTGCAGGATGAGATGACAAATTTTACTGTTGGAACTACTTCTGCTGGCTGGCTTCTAAGATTTAATTGCTCTTCTTAGCAAATAGTTCAGGATTGATGCTCCTTATTGTACTTTTACGTGGCAGTCTTAGCAGTGCAAAGAACCTCCATAAGGTGGCTCAAATCACTCCTGACGGGGTCTGTACACGGTTCAATTAGACAGCGTATAGGCAGTACAGGGCACATAACCACTGCCGGCAAACAGAACTGGCATCACTTTGCTTTTTGAAAATTATGCATGTTATTTTCCTTTCCAAACTGATCTACCCGTATTTTTTCTTTTCTTACCCAAGTTTGCAGATCTTGCTTAATGCCTTGTTAACATCTGGCGTCATGTTGGCCCGGGTGATCCCATTTTTGAAAATTGGAAAGTTTGATGGTCCATCTAAACGTCGATCTTGCATCACTTTACACGTGAAAATGGCATTCCCTAGATGTGCATGCAATGCAGCCAGCGCAAATTAGGCTCATCAATGACTGTTAAAACTGCAAAGTAAAAAAGTGTTATTTAATTTTATGTCTCTTCGTCTTTTCATCAAAATAAATATATTTCAACAGATTTTTATTAAATTTTATCCGAAAATTAGTCTTTACAATTTTGTATTCACATTTTTAAAAAGTTTGAAATACAACATTTTCAACAACTAACTTTTCAATTCACGGACAGCACAGTACACACAGGCTAATTTGGCTGAGACATGGTACTTGGCACAGTTAGCACTACTTGGCACTACTTGGCACTTGTTCGCGGCCCTACTTGGCACTTGTTCGCGGCCCTACTTGGCACTTGTTCGCGGCAATTAGTAGGGCCGTCTTTTAGGAATGACTGAAGGCATGAGTGACTTTTCCAAATACGACACTATCGCTCATCATGCTCATGTAGTCATTTTAATGATTGAAGTCTTGATTAATCATTGTCAATTATTGAAGAACAAGAATTTAGAGTTTAGATGCACTGATTAATGCAGTGAAACTTGAACAATAGAGAATGTGAAATATATCAATTTTAGGTTCATGAAAGTAGGTCAGAGGTTGTACTTAAATACATGTACCTACTGTTTGTAATAGAAGCAATAACTATGTGTTGAAAGCTCAAATTAATGTGAAGAAATAGTTCTTTAAATATAATTTTTAGAGAATAAGAGGTTTAAAGAGATAAAACCAGTATGAAAAAAGGACACGGGTAGAGATATTCGAGTCAGGTACATTTATTTGGAAATTAATTATAAATGCATTTATATAGAGTTGACACAAATAAGGCATGAAGACTTATGATTCTTACTTCATCTTTTTCCTGTCTTTACAGATTGAATAAATACATCCAGTTCGGTTGATTTAATAATTTCAACAATATGGTCGTCAGGCTCAATGATTCAATTATAACTAGAGGAAACCGGAAAGGAATTAACCGGTGAATAAAAGCCTAAACTAATCAAATATAACAAACTTTCGGACCTACTAGCAGATTATCATCTAGGCAACATTAATGACAAGCAACTAGACTATATATATGAATTCAGAATGGCTAACTATGTGGGCCTCAATGTTGGTGGGTTGATCTACAGGACATCGCGAACCACCCTTGGGAGCACGCCGGGCAGTTTCTTCTCTACGCTAATCAGTGGAGATATCCCATCAGAGAAAGACGAACAGGGGAACTACCTGATCGACCGTGATGGAGAGGTTTTCCGCCATATTCTCAACTTCCTAAGGAACGGGACGCTTTTGCTACCTCACGGTTTCAAAGATTTTTCCTTACTCGAGCGCGAGGCCGATTTCTTCATGCTCGAATCACTTAAGAAGGAAATACCAGTCGGAATCAACTGTTCTGGCGCAATTTTTAAAATACCCAGATCGGATTTTGACAGGGAACCCACCTCGTGTCTGCTGGATATTTTGAGCGGGGAGAAAGTGACCCCGTTGGACGCCGATGGGAATGTGCTATTGGATATTCCACAAGACCACTTCCGGTATCTGCGGGAATACCTGAAACCGGGGAACAACATCTTTTCCACGACACGGTCCATGCTTGGCAACTCAAATATTTGCCCTTCGTTTTCAAAGGCAGCGGACATATTTGGTTTGGACATTCTGCAGGCGCATGTGAGTAGTGTCCAACGCATGGAGGGGA
Organism: Echinarachnius parma; assembly: GCA_037951105.1. Lineage (NCBI taxonomy): Eukaryota > Metazoa > Echinodermata > Echinoidea > Clypeasteroida > Echinarachniidae > Echinarachnius > Echinarachnius parma. The sequence continues at coordinate 93,067 of JBAMJV010005399.1, forward strand.
AAATCTACTCTGACTCTGGTCCCCCTACGCCTGTCCTACTAGACTTATACTATGATTCCAGCGATGGTGTGTATACAGTGTATTGCACCTTCTTGGGCATATTCGTTTCATCTGCCTTGTCACGCCTGACCTTACGCGACCTGGGAGGTGTGCACGGTGCCACCTTCTCATTGAATAAAGACCGCGCAGGAACGGACGTTCAACACCTGATTGAAAATGACGACGGCCACCATATTCCCTCCAATTGGGAAGAAATGATCGCATTGATGTCAAAAATAACTGGAAGTCTACACAGCCATACTACTGACGTGTGCGCCGGTTGTAAAAAAGCCGAATTTGAAGAAGATTATGATTATCAGTTTTACTCTCACTATTAATGACATACTTCAGGATGGTCAAACACACGGCTTATGTCAGTGGACAATAGAGGTGACTTTATAGTAGATTTCACTTTGCACTTTCGCTCATTACCCGGTTATATGACATTACCGTGGAATCTCGAATATCACTCGGAGATACTGAATAACAGGAATACACATTGTTTGAATCCTTTGTCCAGTGGCGTAGCGTGGTCGGACTGATTGGGGGGGGGGGGGGGGGTGGGCAAGCAAAATTATTGGGGGCTCACCTTGTGTATTTCGTTTTTTTAAATTTTAAATGTCTCCTAATGTTTTCTATTGTTTTTTATTATCAATTTATTGGGGTGCACGTGCCTCCCCTCCCCCCGACCTGCCCCCCCCCTCCCCGTCGCTACGCCACTGTCAAAACTTAACTATCCCTTTTAATTTATGTATATTGTTTGTTCAAAGTTATTTACGTAATCGTCACAATTTTATAGCCACTTATTTTCATCCAAAGTGGTTTGAATCAAGTATCTTATAAAACATTGCAAGGTGGCGTATTAAATACTGTTATTTTGAAAATGAATATATATACATTTATATGTATACCACTTCATACGTTTTTCATACGTCTCAATTGTTCATTTTTTGTAAACGTATGTTATTTGAAACATGCTTTGATTAAAGGGATAGTTGAGTATTGATCAAACATAACTTTAGTAACCAAAACGGTACAAAATAATAGTTATAACTTCACCATGCTCAAAGTATACACAATTACAAATGACTAAGTAAAACCCCTGTTATCATTCAAAAAGAGCCGTTACAACTCAAGAGGGCGCTCTCTAAAAAAAATTGGTTGTAGCCATTTTTCATACAAAATTGTGCATTTAATGTTTTGTTCTTTTTAAATACCTATTCAGATTTTTTTCAAAGTAGTCTTTAAGCATTTTAATTTTTTTTTCTAAAGTCAAATCCCCTGGTGAAGAATTTTTGAATGAAAATATGTTTATGGATATTTCAGCCATTTCTGAACCGATTTTGTTCAAATAAAGTTTATTCTGTCATTAAAATTGTATGCTCTAGTATGGGCTTTGAGGTTACGCAAATACATGTAGTAATATTGTTCTAAGGGGCGCAGCCCCAGAGAAAATAGTTGTATTAGAGTCACCGAAGGCCCATACATTCAAATTGTGCCTTGAACAAAGGTTGGTGTAATAGTTTTATACCCCTTATCAAAGATACCTTATTCGAAGAAATAAATCATAGGCTTATTTATCTTTTGTGTGTCATCTGGATGAGATAAATGATATGGCGATACAGATTATCGAAATCGATATGCTCAATACCTACAGGGGAGATAGAACACATATTATTTTCCCTAGGGAAATAGTAAAATTACGTCATGCAAAATATCTGGTGAAACTGTGTTTGGTCACATTGTGTTCTCTCGACCACTAAATGATGAAAAGCACATTTTAGATGAGGGATATAATACTTAATTTACACAGGTGTAATAATTGTTGGCATTTTAAATAAGTACTTGTAATTATGCATAGTAAATACATAATTGCATGTATAGTATAACTTCTTGAATAGTTTCATCATACAAGTTCCTACACTGAATTATTTTTTTCAATATACCGTATAATGTAATTCACACAATGCGGCGTGTATCTAGGTGCCCTGTTCAGAGACACATTATCATGTATATGTTTACCATATAACACAACAAAGTAAGTCCCTCAATGTATCATGAGTTCTTAACAAAGACGTTTTAACAACTCTGCTCTGACAAACATATTTATACAGTTACCATGATTGCAACGTGCACTTTGTGTGAAAATCAGAGATATCGATCACTTTATGACTGAATAAGCGCAGATCACAGATTGGCCAAAATTTCAAGTTTCACAAGTACCTACTTGCGCATGTTTGTCCATGTAACTGTTATCAAACAGGACGTTGAATAATTAATAATATTATGGTTTGTGAACCTATAATTTTACATACTGTAACACGTTTCCTAACTTAGATAGTAATATGTTGGCAAATATAATGAAACAATTATGAGGAGTTGTTTGGGGGGACTTACTTTTGTGTTAGTTTTATATCCATTGTCATGATGTGCAGTTCAAACTTGCACAATTATCTGGTGCACCATCAACAATTCTAATTTACGTTGCCGGTGATACGGATTTGAGTCCCTCGTTTCATAACGACCTTGTGTATAATGGCTCGGGTTTAAATCGCACCATAGTCAAATCCTGTGTGGACCTGCAATACTTTCAAAATATTTAATAGGTTTGCTTGAAGAATGTGAGTGATCATGCAAATATCGTTCTGTTTGTTGTAGAACGGTTTATATCATTCTGTGCATGTACTTGCAATTATACATTCAATACATCATCCTTACTCATTGTGAGTTGATTTCAAACATTATTGGAATCTTATAAACTGGGCTCCAAAAGAAACTTAGCACCTTTTCAGAGCGACGCTCACTAAAATCAATAGCACCAAATTGATTCATATTTAGACACAGATAAGCTATTATTCTCATTATGAAGCATATCTCAAAAATGACAAGTTTGCTTTTGCCAAAAAAGAAAAAAATGCCATGGAATCACTACATGTCACTTTTCAAAAATCGCAGAAACTGCTCGCTGCGAACCTCCATGAAAAGCGGTCTATTCAGAACTTTCAATAGCTATTCATTCAACTTCAAAGCGGGTTATGTAACCACTAGACTGGCTATTGTCCGTATCGAGCTCTGTGCACGGAAAGCGAGCAGAGTCTGTGATTTTTGAAAAATGACCTCTTGCGATTTCACCTTATTTTATTCTTTGTTGACAAAAGCAAACATAATTTTTTTAGATGAGCTTGCTAAGGAGTATTATATCTATTCTATGCCCGATTATGATTACTTTTTAGGCTTTGGATTTTAATGTGTGTCGCTCTGAAGAAGTGATAAGTTTCTTTTGGAGCCCAGTTTACATATATTTGACATTTCGCTTATGATATTTTATATGTTTTTTTTATGTGTATTGATTGTACAGAATATGTGATATTAGTGATATAATTATTGTTTGGTAATGTGAGCTCATTTAGATTGTACATGTATGTCTCTTAGTCTTTTTTTATTGTATTCTAGTAAGATATAAGTCTTATTGAATGCAGAGTAGATCAATGTATCTTCATTGTCACAATTTTGTATACAATGTATGATTTAAATATGTATTCATCATAATTTTCCAAAAGCACCATATAAGTTGACAAACATGATATAAGTCCTCATTACAGCATAACTATTATATTGTAAGTTGTTGAATTTTTTTACAATTAGACCATCCATTCTCTCATCTATGTAATATCATACTTACTAAATTACAATTCAGCAAATTCTTATCATGAAACATATAACAATGCTATTATTTTAACTATATGCCAGATTATTAGTTAGATTGATATTGTTAGCTCATTAGCGCTGGTGTTACTTGTTAGTAATGCATTTTTAAAAAGCTTGTCATGTTATAATCACAATTATAATTGTCATGAGTAAATAGTCATTTTGATTTGATTAAGACTATCCATTAAATTTGTTTGATTAATAAACACAAATGAATGAAATATTATCGCGGTCATGTTTTGTTTTATTTGTTTTAGTTTCTGCATTTTTGTTTATAAGTGAGAAGTTAAATGTTGCAAATTTCTGTGGTAGTGTCGGCAGTGGATTCCCCTTTTGTTTGTTCTGAATGTTGGGAGGTCATGCATGAATGCCAATGCTGTATTCTCATTTTCTGCAAGATTTCACTTTTGACTTGGCCCCATATTTATCTGAATATCACATTTTGTTTTGCCCGAATGTGGCATGGAATTGCATGAATATGACGTGGTTTTGCTCGAATGTGGCATGGACTTGCCTGAATATGACATGGTTTTGTCCGAGAATGACACGGTTTGCCCAAGTATGACATGAATTGCCTGTATTTGATTTGATTCATTTTATTGTCAACATAATCACATTGTGCAAAATACTTATCCAAATAATCAAGGAAGAAATCCATTCATTGAATACTGAAAATAAACATGTATGATGTATAACAAATAAATTAAATGTCATAGTACTGATTGATGTGAATGAAATGAAAGTTATTTTTGCAAGTCTAGTCGTGGACACATTTTGGTAGAGAATGTAATATGACCAATTTACCAAGTTTGAAATCTACATGTATATACACGTATATATTTTAGTTAAAGGGATAGTTGAGTTTTGGTAGAGAGGGCGCTAGACTTTTTTTGTGAGGTAATGAAAAACAGTGTAAAATTTGAAAGCATAATAATATTTAAATAATAAAATCATCTTTGTTTGATCAAAATCGGTTCAGAGACGGCTGAAATATCCATAAATATAACAATTTGTAATAAAGCTGGGGCCCCAGGTTTAATAGAGAATTTTGAACCAGCCGTTACAAATTCGAAAAAAAATGCTTCCTCTTTTCAAAAAGTTACAAAATCGGTATTTAAATAGTTGTTGGTTATTTCTCTATCTAATCACTATTTCAACAAAACATCACATGCACAATATTTTATTCAAAATGGTTGCAACCGATGAGTGTTTAGAGAGCGCCCTCTTATGTTTTAACGGCTCTTTTTGAATGATAACATGATCTTTACTACGTCATTTGTAATGTGTTCCTTTCTACATGTAGTTATAACTACTAGTTTGAAATGTAATGATGCAGGTTTTGGTTACTAAAATTCAGTTTCACCAAAACTGTACTCTCCTAATCAGAACTCAACTATCCCTTTAAAACTTAAATAATTGTGATTACAAATGAAACCGGTCATTACTACTACTACTTGTCATTATTAGTGCATGCAGTTCCATTGCCTTTGGCATTGGTCTTGTGTTAACTTATCAATAGCAATGTATAAAAAGCAAAATTCCTAAAATTACAATTATTTATTACGAAACGATTGATTATTAGTCAGTGACTTCAGCTTCACTAGATGGACAAATCTATCGTTTTCTCTTCGTTTTCCTCTTGTCTCTTGAGCAATAAAGCATTATGGCAAATGTCTATGGGAAAACGGTTTGAAGTGTACATTTTTACATGAACAAGATATGGCCCTGAAATATGTTTTAATTGATTCTTTGTAGGATTACAAACAAGCTGGTATACTATACCATCCACCATTCAACTTTTTGCAGAAAAAAAGTTACAGCCAAATATAAAAATTGCCCTGTACAAAAGGTATGCCACTTTTTTTGCCAGGATTTGCTCTATCTGTGTACAGTGATTTGCCATAGTGATATGACTGTCTGCCCTTCTAAGGGCCGACAGTAAAATATTGCAAATAAATGTAAAAGAGGCCATGAAAATGATAGATTTGGCGATCTACAGCTTCACTACTTTCGTTTTTTTTATCCAAATTATAAATTACATCTCATTTAGTTGGTTTTTGGTTTTGATTCCCAAAGACTAAAGACTAAACTCTTAAAAACTTAAGGAAAATTAGTTATTTTAACACTTTCCAGTCAGGTTATAATTTGAGTTCTTGCTTAATCAATAAACGGATGATAATTGTTCTTATTGCTTTTTAGATGAGTCGGAAGTATTAGACAAGCAACATAAAGAGAAGACTCGGCAGCTAGAACTGCCTCTTCCTAGTGAGATACTATCCATGTTCACCAAGTCTTCCCCTTCAGAAGAGTTGAGCGACCCAACCCAGCATCAAGGCAAAATACGCAGCTTTGCTCACGTGCCAGGGAACTGGGCAACATTTGTGTATGTTCCTGGTGAGTTTATTGTGACTACAGACAGCGTACAGCATGACTAAACGAATGGATGTTTGATGCAATTGTATCAAGCATCCATTCTTGGTAGAGAATGATGTGTCTTCCTGCAGTGTAGTTAGCCTGATCAAATTTATACCAAGATTCACATTGTGGGTTTTTTAAATTGAAAAATGACAAAACTTGTTAAATTAATAATTTAACTACTTTGACTTTGAGGGGAAAAGGAAATTTAATCTATAACTAAGTGTAATAATTAAGGTTGGTGGTTTATGTAGCAAGGGGTTGGAGCAAACTTGCCCAGAATGATTTTACACAAATATCAAAACTGATTCCAGAGGTATCATTAAGATTGTGTAGACTGAAGTTATATCAGACTTATTACAGTGGCCCAACTAAAAAGAACATCTAGTCAAATTCCACTTGGGTGTGAGATGGTTTAACCATTTACTGGTTCCTTTAAACAAAGTTCAACCTGCAGCTGCAGTTAAGTTGGGCCACTGGTCAATGAGAATTCAGGGCAGGCCAATGATTCAAATTACTTATTGTTATTGGGCTTGGCTGGCTTCAACTTTCGAGCCCCTAAGACATGGGCTTATGAAATTTTGTCCATCTGAATTTGTCATTGTTTATTACAGCCGAGAGCAGCAGCCTGTCCAACCTAGTTGAGATCCTGATGGACTGTCTACCGGCAGATTTGACCTTTAACCTTAGCGATGACCTCCACCTGAGCCTGTCGAGAACCATGTGTCTTCAGTTTCACTGGATCGACATCTTCCAACAGTCACTGCACTGGTTTGGCTTTGCTGCTTTTCAGCCCCTAAGAAATGTGTTGTGTTTTGTTTATTGTCTATATTTCTCAATATTTATTTCAGCCGAGAGCAGCAGCCTGTCCAACCTTGTAGAGATTCTGATGGACTGTCTACCGGCAGATTTGACCTTTAACCTTAACGATGACCTCCACTTGAGCCTGTCGAGAACCGTGTGTCTTCAGTTTCACTGGATCGATATCTTCCAACAGTCTCTGTCGGAGAGGATGAGCGGATTGCAGTCTTTTCACTGTCAAATGCAGCAGGTTGATGTCTACACGAATGATGAAAAGACAAGGTACACTGTTATATGATTTAAATAGCACAGTAGATAAGGTCTCTATTTCCCAGGATTTCATATAATTAGTTGAGAAATCAATAGGGGCTATTAAAGCCGAATTCACCATTCGTAAGTAGGAGATGATATGGTTTAAATTGGGAACCATGTACAAATCAAATTGCAGCTCTCTTTTATTTTATATTTAAAAAAATGTTTTTATTTATTATTTGAAAATGTTGTTCAAAATCTAGCTGTCTCATTCTCAAAAATTTATGTTTTGTTGTGAAACATGTAGGAATATGATATAATATGATAATTAATAAGTTAATAATTTAATTAATTATCCATATATACATATAATTTTCTTTTGCAGAACTTTTTTAGGTCTGAAAATTGGTGCGGGTCACGAGAGTCTCTGCGATCTTGTGAAGCTGACGGATGAATGTCTCTCAGAGTTTGCTCTGCCAACTTTCTATAAGGTTTAGAATTATTCCTCCTTAATTCAAACACACTGTCATAAATACATGTATGTAGGAATTATTACGTCTATTCAGTACTTTTATAATCATCAGTAAAACTTCCATTAATAAGATACCCTCACTGATGTAATTTTGGAATGTGTGTATGTTCAGCCAGTGCTTAAAAAATAAGTGTTTTTAAATATAAATCTTAGTTTCACACTATTTTGGTCAGTTGTTGAATTTCCTAATTTATTTCGACCTATTCAACATCCTCAAACAGAATCCATTGTTATATACAAGTATATCGTCGCTGGGCTGTTAAAACCTTGTATCTCAAATTTTGGTGAAAATTACTTTTTTGGATAAATGTGAAGTTTAAGGTGTAATTCATCTTCTAATAACCACATGAGTTGCATATTCTTAAAAAATAATGTCAAAATTCATCTTTTCGAAAACCTCTTATCTCATTTCAGGATTTAGTGCGAAAACCTCGTAACTCAATTTCCCGCCTTCCAAATTATTTTTCGTGCATTTAAACCATTTCATATCGAATTGATTATCAAACATAGTCTTAAGTTCAAATAACATAGCCTACGCACATAATTTGTTAAAATAAGAATGTTTTTTCGCTTTCCTGAAAAAAAATTTTGGTTGAGATTACGAGGTTTTAACAGCCCAGCGACGATCGTCGCTTAAGGTTTTTCTTCTTGCAGCACAACTTCTACACAACATCACGCAAGTTTAAGGTGTAATTCATCTAACATGAGCATACCTGCCAACATTTGAAAATGAAAAATCCTACTCTCATATTAGCAAAGTGCACATCACGCGCGCGATGCGCGTAGTCTTTTGCGGCCCTGGTCCAGCCCTAGGGTTCTAGATGCTCTCTTGTGCTATCTTAACCTTACTTTTGAGCATATGACCACACTGAATGAGCAATACTTCAATGATAAAGATCATAAATATATTGGCTTAATAAGCTTTTTTGCATATACATGTACATTCATAAACTATGTATGTGTGCATCTATATTCACATGTAAAGAAAGAAAGAAAAGAAAAAAAAATGATTGATTTTTTTTCTTTTTTTTTTTCTTTTTTCTTTTTTCTTTCTTCCCTTCCCCATAAAAATCCTACTGTTCCGATTTTTCAGCCTTTTCTAGGGAAAAAATCAGAACAAATAGGATTAAATCCTACTGGTTGGCAGGCATGCATGAGTTGCATATATATATCTTAAAAAATAATGTCAAAATTCATCTTTTTGAAAACCTCGTATCTCATTTTAGGATTTAGTGCGATAACCTCGTAACTCAATTTCCTGCCTTCCAAATTATTTTTCGTGCATTTAAACCATTTCATATCGAATTGATTATCAAACATAGTCTTAAAGGGATAGTTGAGTTTTGGTAGACTACTTATTTTTTTTGTGAGGTAATGAAAAACTGAGTGTAAAATTTGAAAGAGCATAATATTTAAATAATAAAATCATCTTTGTTTGATCAAAATCGGTTCAGAGACGGCTGAAATATCCATAAATATAACAATTTGTAATAAAGCTGGGGCCCCAGGTTTATTAGAGAATTTTGAACCAGCCGTTAAAAATTCAAAAAAATGCTTCCTCTTTTCAAAAAGTTACAAAATAGGTATTTAAATAGTTATTTAAATAGTTGTTGGTTATTTCTCTATCTAATCACTATTTCAACAAAGCATCACATGCACAATATTGTATTCAAAATGGTTGAAACCGATGAGTGTTTAGAGAGCACCCTCTTACGTTTTAATGGCTCTTTTTGAATGATAACATGATCTTTACTATGTCATTTGTAATTTTGTGTTCCTTTCTAGTTATAACTATTAGTTTGTAATGTAATGATGCAGGTTTTGGTTTAATACTAAAATTCAGTTTCACCAAAACTGTACTCTCCTTACCAGAACTCAACTATCCCTTTAAGTTCAAATAACATAGCCTACGCACATATTTGTTAAAATAAGAATGTTTTTCGCTCTCCTGAACATTTTGTTTTTTTGAGATACAAGGTTTTAACAGCCCAGCGACGATATGTAAGCTTCTGCTGGAATGTGGGGGGCGTTTCAGCCAAGATTGGTGGGCCAGTATATATATATATTTGTTTGCACTATTTTGGACAAAAGATTTGAATTAATTTATTTATTTCTACTCATTATACTCTTTTAAACAGAATCCATCGTTTCATGTTAGCTTCTGCTGGAGTGTGGGAGACGTTTCAGCTAGGATTGATGAGACTGTGCTTCAGCTTCTCAAGGTATGTTGAGATGAGAGTGGTTAATTTGGGAGGGAGCAGATATTTTTAGTACATCTACTGTAGTGGAGGTCAAAGGTCAACTCCCATAAGGCGGCAAAGAGGGAGTAGAGGGGGCATTCCATGGCATGCCTAAAAGAGGAATAAGATTGGTTGTTGTATTTTTAGAAATTTGTATTATTGATGTTTTGTGTATTTTAATTATCTCTTTTTAAAGTGATCCATTTACTTTATGAAAATTCACACTTTTCTTGTACCTTGTTGTTTGGCTTATGGTAACAGAAGAATGAAATGGGTTTCGATTTTTTCAAATGTCTCCCTAATTATGGAGATATTTTAGAATGAATTTCAAGAGTATCAGCATTTGAAGACTAAATCCTCCATAGTATCCAAATTTGGATACTTCATGCGAACGATCAGGATAAAATTATTTACTTTTGTTTTCGCCTGGTGAACATGCCTTTTCTATGAAAATCTCGGATATCATTCTCAATAATCTTCCGATGATATTGGTATATGATTGAAGTCTCAAATATCACTTTTGAGAACAAATATACTGTTAATAGATCACTTTAACCCAATGTGGGAAGGGCCAAGAAATCCACTGGAGGTGAGGCAAATTTCCCCCATCCTTGCATTCTCAATCTGCATAATATATTATCATTCATTTATGTTTTCATTAATAAATATAGTTCTTGAATGAAAAAGAGCAAAGAAAATGGGATTACAACGGGATCCCGTTTGCTCTGTTTCATTCATATTATACATTTCTGGTCAGTTTCCCTACATGTTATATGTTTTAATAAATGATATAGTTCTTTTGGAATTAGGGTCAAGCCCACTGGCCCAGGGCCGCTAAATTTCATTGATCCTAAATTCCTCTGGCCCAAATATAACGAGATCTGTTATGTTTTTCTTAGTTTGGGGCCACCAGAATTTGAAAAATCTTGTTTTTACTTGTTCAAATGGGTCACAAGGCAAAACAAATTAATGTCAGACATGAACATTTTCTGTGTTTCTGCTTTTCTCCAATCTTTAAAAAAAAAAATTGTTTTATTCCGCCATTTTCCGTTTTTTCTCTGTTTTTTTGTTTAAGCTCATTGTCTATCAAATTTTGCTTTATTCCTATATTTGTTTAATCACTACAGGACAAACTGTACCAGCACTCGGCCGGCCTGACGATCAGGGTCAAAGAGGTCCACTGCAAGAGCGGATGCAAGAAATTTGTCTTCCCTCTGAGATGACACCAACCGAGCATGGTGGCTTAGCGGTTAGAGTATCCGGCTCATGCACAGGAGGTCCCAGGTTCGAACCCAGACCGGGTCATACCAAAGACTTTTAAAATGGTACCTTCTGCCTTCTAGCCAGGCGCTCAGCATTCAAAGAATGGAGAAGGAAAAGTTAGTCACACGAGTTACCATAGGACTGGCCCCTTCTGTAGCTTTCGTTACATTTTGTAGACGTGTGGCCTAGGGCTAATGAATCGGAGATAGGCGCCGCCTAATGTGCCAAAATTGGCACGGGAAGGACTTTAAAGGTAGTTCAGATTCGTCAAATCAGATGCGCGGCGCCATCTTGCGTACACGTTAGCTCAGTGTCATGCGGTGCGCGCAAACTAGCCTAGTTCAAAATTGCGACCCGCTGTGTAGCTTGATGCCCTTTAACTTTTAACTGAGATGACACCACATTATCATGTCTAAAATGTTGGTAATAAAATTGAACACAGTTTCAACTCTTGAAAGTGGCAGGCTGAATGAAGAATGATGCAACAGGACTTTCTCTTATAGAAAGTGCCCAAGAAGGAATGTATCTATGAAACTAAACCTTTTAAAAGAAAACGCTAAAGAAAGTCATACAGACTGAATAATGTTTGTAATCGATACACAGCAGCAAATCGTGAAAATGGCAGGAGCAATGAAGATGCAACAGGACAATCACTGTTAGGAAGTGCCTTTATTTAGATGTGAGGAAAGTGTTGAAGTATAATTATGAGATTAAAAATGAGCAAAGAAAATGCTTCTGACCTCACGAGCAATGAAAATTAAGGGGTTTCTGGGACGAATGCCGTCATAGGGTTTTCTATAGCTCAGTCGGTAAGAGCACCGGTCTAGCAATCCGGAGGTCTCAGGTTCGAATCCCACTGGAATCCCATTTTCTTTGCTAATTATATATTTCTAGTCAGTTTCTCTATATGTTTGAAGTATAATTATAGTCAAACCTGTGCATAGTGACCACCAAATGGAAACAAGAAAAGTGACCAGTGTACGTAGTCGATATTGATGGCTTCTATAGAAACGATAGGCTGCTAGAGGGGCCGCTAAGACAGGTTTGACTTTCTAATTACCTTGGTACTTTAAATTTGAGCACTACAATCATAAATATCTTTCTAACAAAAGGGATATTTGGAGCACCAAAATGTGTTCCCTGGAATACAAATGCAACAAGGAGAACTGCTAGACGTCTAAGTAAGTTTTGTGGATTTTAACAATGTTACTACTAGATCCCTTTACAGTTTTGGTAAGGCTTGTGGACTTGCATTTATGAAAAATTGCTAATTGGAGCAATTGTCAGCAGAGCAAAATCCATGGAACCGTTTTGTGCAAAAGTCTCATGTCAGTCATTCTGGGATGTTTGAACTTTGACCCTGAGAATTCTATCAAGATGATGTCTGTGCATTATAGAATGGGCTGTATTTAACTAAACCCCTCACAAAAAGTTCCGCAATTCATGTTTGTGCGTTCATAAATTTCTTGCCCTATATTATCTTACATGAATTTTACAAAATTAAGATATGAAATAGATACCAACGCTCAAACTTGATTTGTGGAACTTTTTGTGAGGGGTTTATATATGTGAGACATGTCGGGTTAAAGGATTGTGACAAAGAGTATCTGGAAATCTTATTTTAACATTAATTTAGTAATTATTAAAGTAATTTGGTAATATTAACATGATTTAGTTCAGTATAACACAGTCAGTACTCCATCATATCCAAGGCCGTTTTCTCCATTTAAAGGGATAGTTGAGTTTTGGTAAAGAGAGTACAGTTTTGGTCAAACTAATTTTAGTAACCAAAACCTGCACTATGAC
>JBAMJV010005400.1:0-63149 GCA_037951105.1 Echinarachnius parma
GGCCCGTTGCAGAAAGAGATGCAATAGATTGTATTATATAACAGCCATTAGAATATAACTTATCTCATTCTGCAAGGGGGCCCGGTCAAATACGAGTCAACGTCTGTTGCACCAAAAAATATGTCGTCCCTGCACAAATTGTCGTCGGCTGACAAATATGTCAGAATTTTGACACCACAAAATGTCGCTCTCTGCACAAATTGTCCGGTCGGCGACAATTTGTGGAGAGGTAGACGGCGACAAATTTGTGCTGATAGCTGGCACCACAAATTGTCGCCAACCCTAAACGACCCCTGTTCAAATGCCATGATGACATACATTTGTGGATTTAAATTATCATTTTTAACATTACGGATATATACCAAGCCACCAACAGATAAGGGCCATGTAATAAGTTTGTGTATAGAGTGTGAGTGTGTGTGAGTGTTGGTGTGCTTGGTGTGTCTAAGTGTGATGAATGTAAGGGTGTGTGTGTGTGTTGTGTGTGTTTATGGTCGTGTGTGGTGTGTGGTGTGGAGGAGTGGGTGGGCGTGGAGGGGTGTGTTTTAGGGATGGGTACCCATAAATTATTTTTTCGAGGGGGGGGGGGGGGTGTGGGGTGGTCTGTGAGAATTATTCGAGTGGGGTGTCCCTGGTGAGGATTTTTAAAGGGATCGAGGGGTGTCGGTGAGGTTTTTTTGAAGGGGGTGTTTTTTCCAAAACAGGTTTACAAATCCTTGTGAATTAGCGACATGGTCAGAGGACCACGCATTTCCGTCCTTGTATAATATCGTAACATTGAGTACGAGTTTTACGCAAAAGGAAGTGGCAAAAGGTGGGTTTTCGAACTCAGCGTCATTGATCTGCTAATATAAACTCATGTGCCTGAAGGGCTTTGTTGCTAGAAACACAAGGAATCTAATTGGTCATTGTGAAGTATTGCGAACGATGCTGCTGAAAATGTCTACAAAAATTGTGATACTTTAGACCATATAAACTCAGAGAAATAATGCAACATGTACTTGGAAAATTTTAAATTTTGTTTGATACATGTTTGATACAATGGCGGCATTACTTCAGAATTGTCCATGACATGCAACAATTTATAAATACATTCATGCCTATATCTATAAAAGTACTATTTTCTATAGAAAATGTAATCTTGATATATACCATAAACGCTATGATATAAACCATGAACTACATTGGATCTAAATGGACCATTCACTTATATAAATTGATCATAGTCTCAATGCATGTCTAGTCCTATACAAACAATAAAAATTGTATTAATGCTATTATCTTTCTAATTACTTGATTCTAATGAGACAATAAAAGGTAACCCTTTTTATGGAAATATGTACATACAATTGTTTTTTTTAAATATATCGTCGTGGACAGATTGATTATACGATCACAAACACATTTGAACAACACATTTTAGCGTTTCATATGCAATTATTTGGATTCTTATGATCGCAAAGAAAAATAATATTCACTGTATTCGCAACGGCCTAAGTTAATGTAATTTATAGGATACAGTAAATATCATAGATTTGTGATGCAATGTTTTTTTATATATTTGGTGGAAGGAGCGGTATTACACTTTTATATGCTTTATAATGATAACATTGGAATGAGAAATGGTATTTATCTTCTTTAATTACGTTATGAATAATTACGTTGGAAACAAAATCCTACTTATATCTGTTTATGTGCGTGTATCATAATAGATTTGTATCGTGGACATATGTCACACTTCAAATACATAAGTTTGAGAAAAATACATTGCTGCAGCTACATTGTGTAAAAACTGAAAGAAAATAATTTCTGTACCTTCAAATTTTACCTCCCTATCACCAATTCGGTTTTTTATGGGACCATGCACATATTATCGATCAGATAATCACGAGTTAAATTGTTTTACTTAGTTAATCATTATATTAAAATCATAATAAAAATTCGTGAAGCCTATACATATGGGTCATTATATTCATATCATACTCTATACTCACATTTTACCAAATTTTAATTAAAACCAATATAACAAATTAACTACAAACGGTTTTACCCAAAATAAAACAAATCTAATTGGATTTAAACAAAAGTATAATTGAGTTATCATGCACATAAAGTAGAATGGAGATATTGAACTTAGTTGCAGTTATATGAATAGTAATCACTAATTATGTAAAAATACCTTGAGTGACAACTAGTCGTCCCTTCTGCTTTACACTTCGCGACCGCGAAATACAAACCTGCAGCATGCACGTTCTCATCAAAAGATACGTCGCGTAAATCACCAGCCAAGCAAGGACGGCGACCAGAAACGCATCTACGTCCAGCGAATGCAGTTCGATTGAAAGTCCATCTCGACCGGGCGCGAACGCGGATGTGCATCGCCGCCGAAATTTCGACGACGTGGCTCGATCCAGAAGATTGCTGTGTCCCCAGAGGAACTGCGAGCAGTCTCGCGAAGATGGCAGATGCCACTTGTTGCGTTTTCTTTAAGCTGCGGAAACTTCAATGAAACAAACAGGGTTAACAACAATATTGTGGGAAATAAATAATATTAATTCTGTGTATGCCCTTTCACCACAGTAAATATCGAATCATTCAGGTAAGGTAATGAAACTGCTCAAAATGAGCTCTAGATTCATTTTTCTGCGGATCAATCCAATCGACTCCCACTTGCCGTTTTTAAATGTCACCGTAGCTACACCAGTAACGAATCACTTTTTTGTGGATACAAATTCTTGCATAAGACAAAATATTTGTATGGGACTATCATACATCGTTGTGAAAGCTAAACTGATGCAGAGTTACGAATATTGTAAATTCAAACTCATTACAATAATAAGTATTAAAATCACTGCGCGTTTACGAACCCTTTACTCGCTAGCACAGTAACGGATCACCACTTTCACCAGTAACGGGAAATCACACTGTGTCGTTAAAAAAAAAATCCCTCTATACCTACCCATTAAGTTACCTTCTTCCATAGATCGAGGACAGGTTTGGTGCAGAAAGAACACAGTGTGCCTCACAGCAGTGTGAACAGACTGAGTGTTTCACAGTGGTGTACGCTTCCGTTATCCGAAGGTTCGTTATTCCGAAGGTTCTTTATTCCGAGAGGTTCGTTATTCACGAACACCGCAAATTTCGTATACCTGAGGGTAGCCTAGTATTAATCCCCCTAAAATGACAAATAGTTGGGTTCGTTAAATCCGAACATTTGTTGCATTATTCCTCGAAGGTTCGTTATTCCGAAGGTTCGTTATTCCGAGGTGTTCGTTATTCCCCGAAGGTTTCGCTATTCCTAAAATGAAATCAGGTTCGATATTCCGAAGGTTCGTTAGTCCAACAAATAAAATCGGGTTCGTTATTCCGAAGGTTCGTTCATTTCGAAGGTCCGTTATTCCGAGGGTGTTCGTTATTCCGAAGGTTCCCTATTCCTAAAATGAAATCCGGTGTTCGTTAATCCGAAAATCGCAGATTGGGTGTTGTTATAATGCTATAATTTCATATATAAGAGATAAAATAAACTTAAATGTTTGATTGGTCTGGCCAAGGGAGGGAAGAGGAGGGGTATGAAATTAAATGGTTAAAAGATGCACAAAAACAAAAGTTTTGTCGATCTATTCCAGCCGCGCCCCGCTCTCAGGCTCAGACCAGTTCCACTTCCAAATATTTCTTTCAAATTAATAGGCTCTAATGAAAATGAACTCACAAACTAGTTTCAGAGATTATTTCACTCAAATTGTCAACATGATGACAAGTAGTAGACACTTCATAATCTATAAAATAAGGTATTACAGCATTTTAAAATAAAATCGACTTTACTATTTTGTGAAAGTTGGATTATTCCGCCCCGTTCAACAGCTGTACGATGTCGTCTGCTATTTTAAAAGGCTCAGTCACTAATGTGATTTGTACATCACAGTTGAAATGCCAAATATGTGTAATACTTAGGAATGCCGGTGTAACTTCTTATTAAAAAATTAATTTGAATGACCAATTTTGGTTACATTTCACATATCTGATGAAATGTCCAGAAAAAATTATATGTTCGCAGTGTCCAATCTGTACAAATCGGACTTCTGGTGGTCTATCAAATCTACAATCTAACCGGAAAAACGTTAGTACTGTCAACTGGGGCGCCCTTCAAGTGGTCACAACAATAATTACGAGTTGACCTTCCGATCCTCGAGGCAAACACAACGCAAGTGTATACGCCTCAACGTTCGTTGATGCGAACCGTAGCAGCTGCAGAAGCTAGAAAGGGGCGTGACTTTCGTGATTCCAGTCTTTAAAAGTTGACTTGGGTAAGTTATTTGTGATGAACTGATGTTTAAATTGATCCAAATTGAAACATAGTATGACAAACTATCAATGTAATAGAGCATAAGTTTACTGACGGCACCTTAAATGCTCGAAAATATATCGGGTGCTAAATCCGTGGAAAATATAGTGGGTCATGATGGAACCTTTGGCATGCATGTTCGCCGGAACGCCGGGGATACCATCTGACATCTTTGTGCTCGTGGACACGCTAGCTCACTGTGTTCCGATCGCTCGAAATGTAGTATTTCCGTTGTCGTTGAATGCAATTGACAATGTGCATGTGTATGTCATGCAGCTATCTGAACTTATAGGCACCATCGGGGGGCGATTAATCATGAGCAATACGCATGTTAACCGGATAACGTCTGGTTGGTTTAATTTATTTGCCTCCAAAAATCATGATTAAGATGAGAGATGATAAATAAGGTGGTTGGGGAAGTCGGACATGTCAGAATCGGATTAAAGTGGAGGTGCACTACGTCAGAGTCAGATGAGGTGCTATTTTTTGGTGTCTGCAATATTGTAAGATTAAGCAATGATTTCAATGTATCTAGCTTTGTGGAGTGTCAGTTAGAGATGGTCAAGAATAAAAGTCTCTCAACTGCTACAGATCTTCAAGACTTCAAGTTCATGTCATGTCAGATGATTCATCACATCTCTATAATTATTCTCTGTTCTTTTGTTTTAATTCAGTATTTCTCTGTCTCTCTCTTTGTCTATTCCAGTCCATGAAAGTTGCAATATAGATTCAACTGGAGGGTGTCGAGAACTCAAGACTAAGAAATTGGAATTGTCATCGTGAGCTTGGTGGTAGCTTCATCACAAATGAACTAGACCAAAGAGATATAGAGACAGTGATGACAATACAACCATGTGCATAGTCTAGAAACGCAATTTTCCTTGTCCATTTCATAACAATTTGCCTACTTAGACTGAAGACTTTGAGATGTCAGAAGCTGAAGGGGAAAGTAGAATGCATCATTCATCAAGCTTGGTGGCAACATTATAACAAAGAATAGAGAGTTTGATGGATGCCGTCAATAATGAAAGTCTTTCAGCTATTAAAACAAACCTCTTCTAACCTCATGCAAGTCTTAAATTGTTAGCCTTTAAATTGTCTCGTTTTCTTCTTCTCATCCAGGTCCATAAAAAAAGTGGCTTAGACTGAAACGTTAAGATGTCAGAAGGACAATTAGTAGAATGCAATCATCAAGGCTCGGTGGCAGCATTATTACAAGGAAGACAGAGTTGGAGACAGTCAACGATGAAAGTCTATCAGGCTGCTACAAGGTCCTCAGAGGGTTGAAGAGGTGCATTGTTGTCCACGATGCTGGGTGAGCAACATACGGCAGTTCACAGTTTTGGTACATTTATGCTAATTTTGTTTTGAAATGTTTGTTAATCCAAGAAGTTATTACAATGACATGATAATTTACGTTACAATTTGTTTATTTGTGTATATAGCGCAAACAAAATTATAACTAACACTGGCAGGAGACCTATAATCCTTCCGCAATATAATTGAGTCCTTTGAACTGTAAATCTTTGAAACAAATTGGACCAATAACTTCATGCCATATCTGCAATTGATATAGAGTTATGAAGAGTGCCGTCACAGCTATTCATCGCCATGGGTAATGGTTAAAACAATGTCCAGTGCGGCAAGCCTCAATTTGTGTCATCTAGCACTTGGGTAGCAGGCACTAAGGAAGGTAATCGGCCAGGTCTAACCCACTACCAAAAGGGTCAATTGAAAGGACAAATTGTTAAAAATAGATCTTTTTATATGTTATAACACAAACGTATGATGTCATCAATATGACACTAGATCTACACTATGCGAACTTGATTTTTAGGTTGTGGACGCACCATTTCCTGTTTTCTCATGCCACAAGCAGATCTTTTGGCCATTTCCCAGCCAGCGAGTACAAAGTTGCACATGGTTACAAGCATATTTTGAGAAGATGAAGAGAAATCAAGGACAAAGGCAGGATTTTGCAAAACGAGGTTGTCAGTTACCAAGGTAATTGGTTGATTGTTTTTCTAAAATTTTGTGAATATAAGAATTTGTTTAATTTGTGAAAAGGGAAGAATCATGACATACATGTCAGATGTATACCACATCCTCTTTCCCTTTGAGCAAGTTTGATACGATGTATTGAAATTGAATAAAATAATATTTGTAATTACATCTTAAAAGTTTACATGAATGATAATCATCATTTATCCTCCATTATCATTGATTCCTTCTGAAACCAATTAATGTTTTTAAGAAATTTTACCCTCATTACAATCACTTTCATTCTTCTTTGATCCATTCCAGTTGAACCACATCATTGTTCAAGCGCGTGGTGGACCGTCGGTATACCAGCTGTCGGATTAAGCTGTAAGTACTTCTCAATTCCCTTTTAAGTTAAAATGTATAAGTTAAAATTCATTATATGTACTTAGTGGCATAAAACTCTGGTGATTGCATACTCTGTTAAAGGATCTAGTAACTTTATGTGCCAAAACGGCTGAACAATTGAAAATGTGGATTTCTGTTGATCTGATATGTTCACTGAGTGATGTGTGAGCATCCCATGTTACTGTAAATGAATGTCATATTTGATTAGTGCTGTAACTGACCTTGATAGATCGGATCGTTTGATCGGATCGGCAAAATTTTATTGATCTTCGAAATCGGATCGATGATCGGGATCGGATGATCGGCTATAAAAAAAAAAAAAAAAAAAAAAATCGTTTTTTTTTTCTTTTGGGAAAATGATCCCCCAAAAAAACAATTTGGGAATATAAATGAATACCAAAGGCAACATATATCCATATAATAACGCCCAAGGTAATCTTGTACGGGGGGGGGTATGCTTTCATTTCAAACTGATTACCTCTTCTTTTACAAAATTACTCACGCTGATTTTGAGCTTGGTCCCATGTGATTTTATTTGGCGTCAACCTTTCAGAAACACATGGGATCACTAAGCTCAAAATCGGCGCGAATAATTTTGTAAAAGGAGAGGTAAATCAGTTTTAAATGAAAGCATACCCATACAAGATTACCTTGGGCTTATTAATTATGGATATATGTTGCTTTGGTATTCATTTATATTCCCAAAATATGTTTTTTAGGATCATTTTCAAAGAGAAAAAAAACGGATTTTTTTTTTTTTTTTTTTTTTTGCCGATCCGATCTTCCGATTTTTTCTGCATGATCGGAAATCGGCAAAAAACGGTCCGATCATGTATGATGCGATCGTGATCGGCATGCCGATCCGATGATCGGTTTACAGCACTATATTTGATCTTAACTATTTTATTTGGTGAGTCACATGAAAAGTTTAATTTGTTGTAAAAAGCGCTTTGCATGAGTTTGTACACAGTTGAAATTATCCCACAGGACTTTTCCAAATGAAATCCTAAATCTGTCAATAATAATAGAGACTAAAAGTTGTAAGATATATGCTGGTTTCAAACGTTCTATACAAACTACTAGAAAAGTAAGAAGAATTTAACAACCAGCTTGAAAGGACCACTATCTGTTGCAAGTGAGTTTGGTAGATTCGGGAAAAAGATACTAGATCCCTTTAAGCTTCTCTTTTTGCCAGTAGATGACAGCAATAATTGTGTTTCATTTTCCTGACAGCCTAACTATGAAGGGATGTTTTATACTAGATCAGGTTTCATGAAGCTAGCAACAAAATTGATAACCACTAGCTAAAGTGCACGATTGCCAATTTGTTTTTCGTTGCAGCCATGTTGTAGTTGGAGGACCAGAGGTCGATCGGAAGTGACGTCAACGGACTATGAAGGGGTATCTTCTCTATTGGTTCAGGGTTTCATTGAAGTTAACAACCAAATTATAAACCCTTTAAGTGCACAATTGCCAATTTGTTTTACATTGCAGCCATATATATTGTAGTTGGAGAACCAGACGTCGATCAGAAGTGTCATCAGCTGACTATGAAAGGGTTGTCTTCTTTATTGGTTCAGGGTTTCATTGAAGTTAGCAACCAAAATTATTAACCCTTTAAGTGCACATTGCCAGTAGATGATCAGAAGTGTCATCAGCTGACTATGAAAGGGTTGTCTTCTTTATTGGTTCAGGGTTTCATTGAAGTTAGCAACCAAAATTATTAACCCTTTAAGTGCACATTGCCAGTAGATGACAGCAATAATTGTGTTTCATTTTCCTGACAGCCTAACTATGAAGGGATGTTTTATACTAGATCAGGTTTCATGAAGCTAGCAACAAAATTGATAACCACTAGCTAAAGTGCACGATTGCCAATTTGTTTTTCGTTGCAGCCATGTTGTAGTTGGAGGACCAGAGGTCGATCAGAAGTGACGTCAACGGACTATGAAGGGGTATCTTCTCTATTGGTTCAGGGTTTCATTGAAGTTAACAACCAAATTATAAACCCTTTAAGTGCACAATTGCCAATTTGTTTTACATTGCAGCCATATATATTGTAGTTGGAGAACCAGACGTCGATCAGAAGTGTCATCAGCTGACTATGAAAGGGTTGTCTTCTTTATTGGTTCAGGGTTTCATTGAAGTTAGCAACCAAAATTATTAACCCTTTAAGTGCACATTGCCAATTTGTTTTTCGTTGCAGCCATGTTGTAGTTGGAGAACCAAAGGACGATCAGAAGTGACATTAGCTGACTATGAAGGGGTATCTTCTCTACTGGATCAGGGTTTTATTCCTGTCCTGCACGGTGATGCTGTGTTGGATGAGGAGCTGGGCTGTACTATACTGAGTGGGGATACTATCATTCGGGTAAGTTAAACAAATTCTGGGCCCCGGCCATTGCAGAAAGAGATACAATCAATTGTAATTAATTGTAAGGCAGATCATGTGACTTAATGCACAAATCTGATTGGCTAAAATGCACTAATTTTCTGACTGTATCTCTTTCTGCAATGGTCCCCTGATCTGTTGCCAATAAATTCCAATGAAGCCACAATATTGACATTTTGTCAATTTTGTACTTCTGAATTCTCCAAAATCCAAGCTTTTCAGTGAGAAATACTTGGTTATGCTACATGAAAAGAAGATGAAAATAAATCCAGCGACAACATTACACTGAAGCACAATAAATGTAATTATAATTTTAATCCACAGCCACGAGGTAGATGGTATTGTTAGAGTAATCTGTCTGTCCATCTCGTTTGTCTTTTCTTAATATTTTTGTTATTTGTTTTGTTTAAAGAGTTTTATTTATCCAGGTAAACCTCTTGTTCTCCCAGAGGGACCTGCACCTAATATAATTTTAACTTGGCTATTGGATACACGCCCACAATTAATCTTGCACTGTCTTACTGTGCGCCCTTTCCACTCCCTAGGGAGCATTCCAGTAGGTGTTACTTAACAGTGCACTCATGCTTAACACACCCTTTAGAACCATTATCAATTGATGGCAATGAATAGCGATGACGTCACACTTTAGTACTCATTTGCAATGGTTTCATTTGATCATGAAATTATAGAACAGGCAGGAAATTTTTGAAGTACTATTTTTCTTTATATTTAATCTCACCCAGGAGTTGTGCGCCCACTTCAAACCTCGGCGAGTCGTCTTTCTCTCCGACGTGGAGGGCATCTACACAAGGCCCCCCTGGGAGCCTGATGCTCATCTCATCCCGAATATATCGGTGAAGCCAGACGGGAGCATAGCAATGGACATAGCAACGAGCAACCTGGCTCACGATGTGACCGGAGGGATAAAGGGAAAGATTTCAGCTGCGTGTTCCATAGTTGAGAGGAGTGGTGGAGCGTTGAAAGTATTTATTTGCAAGCTCGGGACGGCATCGGCCAAAGCTGCTTGCCGGCAGCAAGATGTGACGAACGCTGACTTTCAGGGAACTATTATTCAGCAATATGCAGACACTAGTTAGCCTATTAACCCTAAAAAGGCCGGGCTTTTTGAGGTCTTCAGCAGGCCGGGGGGGGGGGCCATTATGGACCCCCCCTAAGATCTCGGCCGCGGTGCGGTCGATCGCCGTGAAAATTTGCACGCATGATGAGTGAAGTGTAATACGATGGTAATTTTAATTTTTTGAAAAATTCATTAATTTGCATATTTATGGTAATTTATGCAAATAAGGTCATCAAATTCATATTTTTACCCATAAATCATATATTCTTCATAATTAAACATTGGTTTTCACTACATATATTCTTTAGAGCATTTGGAATAATAATGCGACAAAAAAATTTGGAAGAGCCAGGTTCTTCCTTATGTTTTCTATTGTTTTTATAATTTCTTATGTATTTCCTTGTTTTTTTAAACTTATGTATTTTATTGTTTTTGTTGTTTATTTTATTTCTTACTACATGACCAAATAACCAATGATATACTTCCTTTTACGAAATTTTTTTTACAATTTCCATATGTTTTGTACACAAATCACGAAATTGAGCGATTTTCGGGCTGACATTCATAGACAAAAGGTCATGTGACTTCGTAACGGTAGGTCCAATTTTTTTTTTTAAATATGCGCAAGACCCAAAAGAAAAAAGTCACCGAGCAGCGGCGCGTCATCTTACAGCGTTTCGGAGCAATACAAAAAATTGCGGAGGGGGGGGCCATTATGGCCCCCCCCCCCGGCCTTATTAGGGTTAAACTTGATGGTGAATTTGAATTTTGGTACTGTTATCTGAAATAATTATCATTGAGGGAAAGGGGAAGCGATAATGTTTATTTGGAGGTAGGGGATGGCATTGCCAGAAAGCTGCATGCTGGCAGCAAGATGTGATGAACTCTGACTCTCAAACTTGAATGTAAGCATTGTTATCTGAAATAATTATCATTGAGGGATGTGGCAGGGCAGTGATGTTTATCTGCACATTGACAACTCTGGTGACATAGAGTTGGCCAAAGTGAGAAATCTACAGATCAGAAATAAGGGAACATATAGGAACTAGTCTTACTGAAAATCATTTTGAATTTTATATTGGACGTTTTATCTGAAATAATTATTTTTTTTAGATAAGTGCTGACAATATTTGTGTCAGTGTCGGTACCCCTTGGCCAAGGCTTGCTTGCTGTCAGCAAGGTCTCATAAAAACTTACTATACACTAACCATTCAGCAATATGACAGCTACTGACTAAAATGCAATTCAGATTTGAACTTTATTGTATCTGAATTAATCATGGTTCAAAAGTGTTTGTTTACACGTTTGCATGCTGGCAGATCAAGAGATATGAATGCAACTTATATTCAGCAGTATGAAGATAATTTATTCTGATATTGGTGTCGACTGTCTGAAATAATTACTTTGACTGAAATGTAATTGCCAATCGTATAGAAAGTATATTTATTTTGGTAAATTACCACTTGGTCTACAACCATTTGGTCTACTAGAAAATTATGAATCTGGCGGCTTAATTATAATGTTTATGATTATGGATTATGATTAGGGTTAGGGTTGTGGATTAGGGTTAGGGTTAGGGTAATGATTAGGGTTAGGGTTGTGGATTAGGGTTAGGGTTAGGGTAATGGTTAGGGTTAGGGTTAGGGTTTTGGAGGCATCAGGTAGTAGACCAAATGGGAAGTAGACCAACTGAGATTAGACCAAGTGAACATAAACCTTTATTTTTATGTTATTTCCATCCTTTTCACGCGCCTTATGCATGGCGATAACAAATCTGCATTGATAAGTTTTTTTAATTTATATGTGGCAGTCAGGTTTTCTGTTAGTTGCTACTGAAATTGTATTATTTATTATGCTTTGTATCTCACTGAATGTTATAATCAAACATTTGATTGAATATACAATTTTTGACCACAGAACTTCAATACCCATTCAACAGATGTTACATATATTGAAGCTTATTTTTGTGAACTGTTTTTAATCATGATGCACATTTGTGATTGTTATTTATCAAACAATATTGTATGATTGTATTTTCTGAAATAATTCCAGAGTTTGAGGAAGTAAAATGTTCAAACATCGGAACTCAATTTTACATAGTGTGCTTTTCAATATCTTGTCGTCATTTGTAACTATTTTAGCTACCATTCATATCAAAAGCATACTGTATAGGGATGTCAAAATGAGTGGATGAAGTATACATGTTGATATTATTTTGTATATTCTGCATCCACACTCATTTTGCCACCCAAATATAGACATGCTGTTGGTACAAATGATACACACAAACAAGCCATATCATACATGTAGAGGTCACTTTTTAGATTCAATAAAGAAAAAAGACCTAAATAGATGAGTAAACCAGTAACATAAAAAAAAACATGTTCATGATTTATGCTTATGTATAAGCCAGGGTTCAACATTAGCACTGGCCCGGGCAGGTTAAAATTAGCTCCTGCCATAAGATTGTTATTGTTTTCCTTTGTTTGGGACTTTCGCATTGTTGCTTCAGGCCACCAAGATGTACTTGATTTTTCTTGCCTGATAGAGCCACAAGGAAAAGAAGTTACTTTTTGGTATACATTTTACATAACATTTTAATCCCTCTTTTGATTTAGTGAAGAACTATGATGTTTACACCTTTGCTTGAATAATAATTATAACTTGGAGAAAAACATGCATCATTTCGTCGCTGGGCAATAAAAAGGGCAAAATGGCCGATATTATCGTCGAATATCGATTTTGTTTTTATTTTATTTTCAGATAGAGTTCTTTAAAACCTATCCGATGATATGTTTAGAATTCCCATATGTGCCCAACTTTTTGAGAAAATCAAAAATATATATCATATGGGCAATACGAAGGACAAAAAGGGATTTGCCCTTTTAGCTGCCCATTATTGCGCCAAGTTGCGCGCATTGCCTGTGCATTATCAATGCGCGTAAAAGGGCAATACGCATTTTGTCCTTTTTCATGCCCAATATCGACGCGATATCGTGCATGTAAAAAGGGCAAATTCAGAAATGCGTAAATAACTCCGTTAAAAAGAACTGAGCGTAGGCCAAATTAAACGACTTGATTGCTTTATAGCCTACATAACTGTTTCACTAAACAAGATTACTGGATTTGGCATTTAAAAAATATTATTGCCCAAAATGTCAAAATGTTGTTTCTTCCAAAAAAGTAAGTATCGTTTTTTGCTATCGATACCGTCAATTTGTCCTTTTAATTGCCCAGCGACGATTTAGAGAATAGCGCTGTATGATAAACACAATGCTAGAAATTAACTTTTGTTGCCTTCTACTGGCCTGGACTAAAGCTAACTTAGTAGCCCCATGCCAGCAGGCCTGTCCTAATTTGATCCTCGATGTACATGTAACTCTAATCATCACTATGTATGGCTAACGGGGGTGCACAATCAAGTAAAACACCAAAACACATGCACACACACAATGGATGGACAGAAAACAATAGAATGAGAAAATTATGTGTTGTATTTCAACAGCTTAATTAAATTTATTTGTACAAGTACATACAAAATGATACAAAATATACATATAGCATTTGTTATTTACATTCCCTTTTCATTTAATGATAGTAGGGATCAAAATGTACCATACTGTACTCTTTTCTTACTTTCAGTCCATTTTAATATTCCTATCATTAAAATAAAGATTGAAATAAACTATTTGGGTGGAAAGACACACTGATCCCAAGACCTGGAAGAAGTGTTACATACAATGGAACCTCATTTGAGCATTGATATAACAAAACCCTTTATACCAAGGTAATACAGTGGAACCGTGTTATAAGGAGCTCTTATATAACACAACCCTCTAATAACAAGGTAATACAGTGGAACCTCGTTATATTGAGTACTGATATAACAAAACCCTCTTATAACAAGGTTATACAGTGGAACCGTGTTATAAAGAGCTCTGATATAACAAACCCCTCTTATAACAAGGTAATACAGTGGAGCCTCATTATATTGAGCATTGATATAACAAAACCCTTTTATACCAAGGTAATACAGTGGAACCGTGTTATAAAGAGCTCTGATATAACAAACCCCTCTTATAACAAGGTAATACAGTGGAGCCTCATTATATTGAGCATTGATATAACAAAACCCTTTTATACCAAGGTTATACAGTGGAACCGTGTTATAAAGAGCTCTGATATAACAAACCCCTCTTATAACAGGTAATACAGTGGAACAGTGTTATAATGAGCTCTGGTATAACAAAACCACCTTTATAACAAGGTAATACAGTGGAACCGTGTTATAAAGAGCTCTGATATAAACAAAACCCTCTTATAACAAGGTAATACAGTGGAACCTCTTTATATTGAGTACTGATATAACAAAACCCTATTATACCAAGGTAATACAGTGGAATCGTGTTATAAAGAGCTCTGATATAACAAACCCCTCTTATAACAAAGAATAAAGTGGAACCGTGTTATAAAGAGCTCCGATATAACAAACCCCTCTAATAACAAGGTAATACAGTGGAACCTCGTTATATTGAGCAATGATATAACAAAACCATCTTATACCAAGGTAATACAGTGGAACCGTGTTATAAGGAGCTCTTATATAACAAACCCCTCTAATAACAAGGTAATACAGTGGGACCTCATTATATTGAGTACTGATATAACAAAACCCTCTTTGAAAACAAGGTTATTTTGTTGGTCTGAGCTCTTCTTTTCTTTTGTTCAGTTCACCCTTCTATAACGTGATACCCAATATACATAGCTTGACACTAGCACTTGCTTTATTTATAGACAGGTTCCATACCATCTGTTTTCTCTGCAAGGGATCATTGTTGGTGGCCACTATAGGCAGGCGACTGCTATAGACAGGTGGCCATTAAGACTGGTTTGACTGTATATCATTAAAGTCTTTATAATGCATACAGATGAAGGGTACTATTAAAGTGATCCATTAACTTTGTACATTTTTTTTTTTTTAAGTGATATTTGAGACTTCAGTCATAACCCAATATTATTGCAAACATTCTACTGAATGATGTGTGATATTTGTGTAGAAATTGAACAATCTTACCTAGTGAAAAAAGTGAAAATCTATGTCATATTTTGTCCCGATCGTTCGCGCAAAGTATCCAAATATGGATACTATGGACGACTGAAGTATCCAAAATCGGATATTTTGACTACAATCACAAAGCGTTCCTGAATACTTTTAAATTCAATTTTAAATATCTCTATAATAAGGGAGATTCTATAGCACTACATGAATGTGCTGGCCGTCTCATCTGTTCCTAGTTGAATGCCTATTAACCCGTTCCCTTTGAGATTCTAAAATCCCTGTAGACTTTGTACATAGCCCACCCAGATCCCGTACTTGACGGGTTGATGTACTACATATGGGGGGGGGGGGGGGGGGGGGGTTGCATAAAGAGTTGCAATTAATTGCAAAGTTGCAATTGATCGCAAGTCAGATAACATGCACACTTGAGCCAATCAGATTTGCGCATTTAGGCACATTTTTCTGACTTGTGATTAATCACAACTTTTTATGCAACACCCCCCAGGTAACCATTTTCTTTTGTTTGCTCATTACGATCTATACATGTAGCATTGTGTACTAGTCTAGCTGTCTCATCTGTTCCTCGTTGACTGCTGGTCCAGGTCTTGTGCCTTGCCCTTGGGTCTTGGTCCTGATAAAGAAAGTGCCAGTGCTTCCACTGTAGGGGAAAATGCATTTATAAAATACCATAATCTGTTATTATTTAACAAGGCAATAACCTGATTATGTCTCACCCACCTACATAATTTTTTTTTTTTCTTTTCATATTGGAATCCTGATTTTAGTTGCCCCCTGTAGTTTGACCTGTATTAGTGAACTCTAATCATACTTTAGTACATGTACATGGGCCACATGATGAATCTATTGACCAAGTGTTGTTACACATGGATAAAGGGGTGCAGAGCTATTAAATATTGTCAATGCAGACTGCCATTTTGAACTTGGCTAGTTTGTTCATATTGCTATAATACACTATTAAGCTATTGTGTATTACGCACCGTGTGCAGGGCATTTGCAAGATGGCACTGTGCATTTGATTTACTTACTTTAACAACTGCAAGTAGTTGACCTCAAATGACCTGTGACCTTGGCCTTTGACCTTTGACCCTACTGTAGCATAATGTTCCCCCTAATGCATCCACTGACTAAGTTTGGCTACAAATGAATGACGGTTAGCAAACTTAACAGATGCTTGCAAGTAAACACTTTTTCTGAAAGAAAAGGCGGACGGATATCATTTGTTTTGCTTAGTGTCAATTTCACTTTCGGTGGGCGACTCGGCTTGCCCTTAGCAGTGGCATGGCTGCCAATGGCCACCTGAAATTTAATTTGGCCACTAGAAATAAGCTAGAAACTCTGTATTGGCCACTTACAAATTAGGATATACAACATACAAGTCCTCCAGGTTAAAGTCCTCCCCGTGCCAATGTTGGCCAATAGGTGGCGCCTTTCTTTGATTCATTAGCCCTAGGCCACACGTCTACTAAATGTAGCGAAAGCTACAGAAGGGGGCCAGTCCTCTGGTAACTTGTGTGATTATCTTTCCCTTTGTCCATTCTATAAATGCAGAGCGCCTGGCTAGAAGGCAGAGGGTAACATTTTAAAAGTCTTTGGTATGACCCGGTCGGACCTCCCGTGCATGACGCAGACACTCTGCTATAAAGCCACCATGCTCGGTTTCGGCAACACAAAAACCCTCCTAATAACAAGGTAATTCTGCCTGTCCAAATGTCCCTGTTATAGTCAGCTTCTAATGGTTATAGAGTGGTGAAGTATGACGTCATCAAAAACCTATTTTTAGAATTTCCAACTTCATTTTCCGAAAGAGCATAAAATCAATCAAATATGTTAAGTATTGGCTGAATTTTATTTCAATAGGAAATCAGTGTTATTTTGCTCTGGTTCATAACTTTATGAACCAGAGCAAAATAACACTGATTTCCTATTGAAATGCATGTAAAATTCATTCGGATGGGCATATCCCGACCAATACTTACCATATTCAATTGATTTTCAATATTTGGCGATTGTTTTGTATGCTTTTTCGGAAAATGAAAGTTCAAATTGAAATATTCTAAAAATAGATTTGTATGATGTCACAGCTTTGGTACTCTGTGACAGATTAAAGTAGAGGTACTTACGATGGGGGAAGGTGCCCCTCCTGATGATGTTTGCCAGGAGAGTAGAGAGGAACTCGTTGCAGTTGTAAAACTCCTCCTCCGCCTTTGCAACATTGCTATCACTGAAAGAAACGGAACAATAGAACAATCCAAAATTAGACCAATTTCAAAGTAACATTCATTAATTCATTATCATACCAAGAACAACACATAGATTCAAATTTTAAGAATGAAATCAAATCCCTCCTGTCATTATTTCAGTTGTAGAACTCCTCTTCCGCCTTTGCAACATTGCTAGCACTGAAACAAACGAGAACAATAGTACAATGAATCCAAAATGAAACCAGTTTTATTGATATGTTTGCCAGTAGAGTAGAGAGGAACTCATTGCAGTTGTAGAACTGTTTTCTCTACCATGGCAACATTGCTATCACTGGAGGGAAAAAACAGACAAATGAAAACATTAAGAATAAATTGAAAACAAATTCATAGAATTCAACTACTTCAAATACTACATGTAAGTCAAGCAAGGAAAAAGAAACCCCCAGAACAAAACAGATACAAATGTCAAGCATTTAACGACAATCATGGTTATCACTGCAAAACACCTCTAACAAACACGGTAACACCGCCAACAGCACCCAATCATCATAACTATTACCAAATCATTGTCACCATCATCATCACCACTACAACAACCACCACCTCCTTCACAAACACCACCACCTCCTCCACAAACACCACCACCACTCCCAAAACTACAATGACCACCAACACTACCACTTCCACCACCAACGCAACCATCAGCACCCAAAACACCAGTGCAACAACCATAATCCTCACCATCTCCACCATCACCACCGTCCCCACAACCCACCACCACCACCACCTCCTCCACTCCAATAACAACTACATCCACACCCACAACAACAACCAACACCAGTTTTACCATCACCATCACCACAATAATCATCATCATCTCCACCACCACAATTTAACCCTAATGCCAGCTGCACACCTCACCTGAATGTATGCACCCCTGCATCCCATCGTCTCTGGAAGGTCAGTGCCAGGTTGAGAACCTTGGAGACTGCTTCCCTCACAAAGCTCACCTTCAATCAAAAGTACAATGTGGGTATAATTAAGGTTAGTGGATGCTGAATCTCCATCACATGATCCACCCAAACGAAATATTTGTTGTGTGTATATATATAATAATTAATAATGATATGAGAAGCATGATAATGAAACAGTTTGGAAACACAGTTCTTCAATAATGATGTTCATCATGTTCTATATCATGCATTCAATGTAACCAATGCACACTAAAGCCTTTCTAAAGGCACAGACAAGAGATTTCAGCTGTGCCTAATTCTTC
The DNA here is from genome assembly GCA_037951105.1 of Echinarachnius parma. Lineage (NCBI taxonomy): Eukaryota > Metazoa > Echinodermata > Echinoidea > Clypeasteroida > Echinarachniidae > Echinarachnius > Echinarachnius parma. The sequence goes on from JBAMJV010005400.1 coordinate 18,758, forward strand.
TCAAAAGGTATGTGATACAATATATCACTCACATCATGGGCGTCGATCTGTAATTGATACCTAATTGTTCAGGGGGGGGGGGGGGGGGGATGATCTATTCATTTATCCCCAGCTGAACGATAGGTATTACGTAAGGATCGACGCCCTTGACTCACATAGTCACATACAAATTACAATACCTTGTGATGGAGCAAGCATCGTTCTGAGATCTTGCTGAGGTAGGCTCGATGGGCCGCAATGATCTGGTCTAGGTCCAAGGCCTGGTCTACCTCTGCTGAGAACTCTAGTCCAGTGCTGTACAGAATCTGTTTGAAAAGTAACATAAAATTAAACTAGTGTTTTGAAATTCTTCCCAGGTAAAAGGTTTACTATTGACACTTACTTATATGTGACTGGCTATAGCAAAACCCGGCACTTGTCGGTAAAAATGAAAATAAAGATTTTCACTCCATTAGAAAGGCCTCTTCACAAGCTTTCATGTGATGCTTTGTTCTAACTAATTGGTCAATGATTGGCAAAGATATTATTGTTTCAATTTTTACAATCATAGGTCTTTTACACACATTGTGTGAACTTAAAATGCCCATTTTTTCAAAACATTAATTACCGACAAGTGCAGGGTTTTGCTATAGCGGGTCACATATGGCACAGGATCCTCTCTTATCGATGTACATTTAATGACAAAAATAAAGTAATTCAATGACAAACCATGAAAACTGAAAATATAGTCAGAAGCAAGAATAGTACTAAAAATAATAATAATTTTGATTTATATAGCGCCATTGATCAGTATAGAACTATAAGCGCTTTACAATGTCAATATTTTAAACCTACTACATGTTCATACCCAAAGGATAAGTATCAACTTAGGGATAAGTGCGAGGGATCAACTGAAGTGATGCAACTTTGATTATAAATAATTGATACATTTATCAAATACAATAAATTCAAACATAAGAAAACTGCCCTCAAATATTTTGTTTCATAAATGAGCAAAGACAAATGCAGGGATGTAGGTAGCACAACAAAAGAAATCTGTAAACTTATCATGAGCGAGCAAGCTGTGTGCTAAAACACTACTCGTAGAAAGAACAGTTGAACATTTTATTTCAAATGAAACAGATTCAAAGTGTAAAACACATTTATACCATATCAGCTGTTCTTAGGGTCAATTTCTCAAACAATTTAATAATACAATACTTGTTTCTAGTTTTGAAAAAAATCTGGAAAAGTAAAAAAAAATCTGGAATTCCAGTTGAATATGGAAAAATTACATCCCTGCAAATTTACTTACCCTGGTCATGAGATAGTTGTGGACGGCGTTGACAAAGTGAAGGAGTCTGAAGCGCAGGATGAAGAGCCTGTGGATTAGGGGCAGCTTCTCTCTCACTGCCTCTTGCGCCTTGGCTGTGTTCAGGGCAGACATGATCCCCTCCTCGTCATCAGTGGACTCGATGCCACTCCTCCTCGCCATAGACCGAGTCAAATCTAGAAAAATATAAATGGAAATATCTACAATTGAAAGTGTTCAAACAGAATATACACCGAGTCAAATCCAGAAAAAAATACACAATGTATACTAGTAGACATATTGATATAGACTTAAATTGAAAGAGTTGAAACAGAATATAGACAAAGTCAAATCTGGAGAGATAAGTTAAATATTCAGAAATAAAAAGGAAATATCAACTAAAACAGACACTCTCTCTCTCCCACTGCCCCTGAGCAGTGTTCAGGGCAGACATGATGCCCTCCTCTGAGTCATCATCAGTGGAAAGGAAATTGATAAACAAGAAAACAACAACTGAAACAGACAATCTCTCTTTAGACTGAGCCATTACAAGTTTTTATCATCACCACCACCAACCAATGGCATCGTCACAATTTTCACCGTTATCAGCATCATCATCATCACTACCACCACCACCATCATTGGTATTGTCATCCTCATCATCATCACCAACATCACCATCATTATCACCACCACCACCACCATTGGTATTGTCATCCTCATCATCACCAACATCACCATCATTATCACCACCATTGGTATTGTCATCCTCATCATCATCATCACCAACATCATCACCACCACCACCACCACCACCACCACCACTGCCAACATCATCATCAGACTGACCTGGGAATCTGAGTTGTTGCAGACAGTACTGAGCTCTCTTGACCTGGAGCAGGAAGCGAAAGACTTGGTTGTAGATGTCCAGGGCGTGGTGATTGATGATGATGTCCACTGGCCATGGAACCTGTTGAAAGATTAGTAGAATTAGAAGATATATGATTTAATCATCCATTGGGACAGACTTCTTATTTGTTTCTCTTTACTGAAAATAATAATAATAGATAGTAATACAAATAATATAATAATGTTCCATCTTACGACACCTGCTATGCATCATTTGTATTACCCCGGTAATTTGATACACACTGCAATAAATCCTGCACTCATATCCGGTGCATATCTTCCACTCTCTGTGCAGCATTCCAGCAAGGTACATTGCAGGTGCACACAGTTCTAAAGAACCCTGTGCCATCCTTCCGGGTACCCATTTACACACCAGTCCTGGTAGAGCAGCAAATTAATCTGGATAAATTTTTGTTTTGCCGAATGGAAGACTTGATGGCCCACTCTGTTTTCGAACGCGCTCTATAAATCTTGCTATACCACATCCAAAATAAACATTGATAGATAATGTAATGTTAATAAAAAAAAAACATCTTATGACTTGTTTATTTGACAAATACAGAATCACAGGTCAAACATTGTATCTCTTCTAGGTAGAGCAAAGTTGTGGCTATGCTAATCATCTTTATCATTCATCTTCATCAATTATATTTTTTTCTATCATAGTCGTCATCATCATCATATCATCATCATCATCATCATCATCATCATCATCATCATCATCATCATCATCATCATCATCATCATCATTGTCTCTACTATTATCAGTAGTACCTTGTAGTGCAGAGAGAGTACATCCAGGGCATGGATAGGTTGGGTGGCCATCTTTGCAGTCAATCGTTGGGGTTCTATGCCCAGAGTGATCCTTTGAAAAAAGAAGAGAAAATTACAAATTCATAATCATGAGAGGTGGTAGTATTGTATATCCTAGTGAATATATTGATTTATAAAATAACTTTTGAAGATATTGTTGTAAGACAAAATATCATTAACGCTTGCACTACCCACATGAGCAAAATAAAATGTACAATAATCATATTCCATTATTTAAAATACTTTCACATTTTTAGAAAATATGCATTGTTCTAAATTCAAGATAACTGTAAAGCTGTCTTTTATTAACATCCAAAGTCTTTAAAACCATTTTAGGACTGGTTCAGAATAAACCAAGGACAAGGTATATACTATATATATAAAATGTGGGAATGCAAACTGAATTCTGCAAAATGTTAATTGCAGGGTAAATACTTAATAACTACACAAAATTAAACATATAAAAAACTAGATGGATCTTCGACTGCGCGCAGTCGAAAATGATGCCTCCGCCATTACGCAATTTATTTATATCAAGCCCAAATCAACATGTACACAGAATTAATTCTGTCAACTCAATGTTGATGGTACTCTGTCTTTTAGATCTTGACATATCACAATTATGAGCTATAAGTGACCTTGACCTTTGCCCTCATGACCCCAAAATCTAATGACTACAATTGTTCCCTATTATACATTCAGGTATCAAGTTGGATTGAAATCTGATATTCAGTTCTTGAGATTTCCAATCTCAACTACTTTTACATATAAGGAGCCCTGTGACCTTTGACCTCATGACCCCCAAAATCTAAGCAGTTCATTGGCTCTCCAAGGAACATACATGTACCAAGTTTGGTCAGAATCTGTCAATCCCTTCTTGAGATAACGCGATCACGAGCTATTTTTGCATATATAATGAGCTCTGTGACCTTTGACCTTTGACCTCATGACCCCAAAATATAATCAGATCATTGGCCCTCCAAGATACATACATGTACCAAGTTTGGTCAGAATCAGTCAATCCGTTCTTGAGAAAACGCGATCACGAGCTATTTTTGCATATATAATGAGCTCTGTGACATTTGACCTTTGACCTCATGACCCCAAAATCTAATCAGATCATCGGCCCCCCAAGATACATACATGTACCAAGTTTGGTCAGAATCTGTCAATCCCTTCTTGAGATAACGAGATCACAAGCTATTTTTGCATATATAGAGCTCTGTGACCTTTGACCTTTGACCTCATGACCCCAAAATCTAATCAGATCATTGGCCCCCCAAGATACATACATGTACCAAGTTTGGTCAGAATCCGTCAATCCGTTCTTGAGATAACGCGATCACGAGCTATTTTTGCATATATAATGAGCTCTGTGACCTTTGACCTTTGACCTCATGACCCCAAAATCTAATCAGATCATTGGCCCCCCAAGATACATACATGTACCAAGTTTGGTCAGAATCCGTCAATCCGTTCTTGAGATTACGCGATCACGAGCTAGTTTTGCATATATAATGAGCTCTGTGACCTTTGACCTTTGACCTCATGACCCCAAAATCTAATCAGATCATTGGCCCCCCAAGATACATACATGACCCAAGTTTGGTGAAAATCCGTCAATCGGTTCTTGAGATAACGCGATCACAAGCTATTTTTGCATATATAATGAGCTCTGTGACCTTTGACCTTTGACCTTATGACCCCAAAATCTAATCAGATCATTGGCCCCCCAAGATACATACATGACCCAAGTTTGGTGAAAATCCGTCAATCGGTTCTTGAGATAACGCGATCACGAGAACGGGACGTACGTACGTACGGACGTACGGACGGACGTACGTACGGACGGACGGACAACCCGAAAACATAATGCCTCCGGCTACTTCGTTGCGGAGGCATAAAAATAACTGGTTGCATATTAAAAAGACAGGAGATTTTACCTGGCAGCTTCATCAGGATACCTTGAGCTGAGCGTCTCCTGCAGTTGGTAGTTGAGATTGAGGAGGTCCTGCCAGGGCTCATGACGACGGATCTTACTGAAGAGCTCAGAGTAGAAATCATACATCACGTCGCCCGCTTCCAGCAGAAAGAATCTCTGAGGCATAAGGAGAGATGATGACAGCTTGAAAATAGTGCTCCACATATTAATATATCCTCATTCTCCACAAAATGTACATACATCACAGTACAGGTACGGATGTGGATGTCATGACCCGGTTCTAGGTTAAATCCTTTGTATGTGAATGATCTTCTAAAATGCCCATGAGCCGCTTGAAAGGAATGCTCCCCAGTGAGTGCATACAATGTGTACAGGCTGGAATAATCTTCTTAATGCCAATGAGCTGCTTGGAAGGAATACTCCCCAGAGAGTGGAGATGGTGCACACAATGTGTGCAGGCTGGAATGATCTTCTAAATGCCCATGAGCTGCTTGGAAGGAACACGCCCCAGAGAGTGGAGATGTGGCACACTATGTGTGCAGGCTGGAATTGAACTCTATTCATTTTCAAATTTGACTTGCGCAAGCAGAATTAGCTTGCCTCAAAAACAAACATTAAATAAACAAAAGAAAAATGTATCACTAGTAGTAATCTCAAAGTAGCTCGAAATGCGAGGCAAATTTCTTGCTTAAATGTCTAGTGTTAGTGCTGAGCTTTGACTAGAATATCAAAGACAATCAAAATGTGTGTTGGCTAGCTCACCCTGAGACACAGGAAGTGGCCCTGAAGACTGAAATCCTTCTGGAGTACCGTGGCAAGGCTGGAGCACACAGACTGGCACCTGGTTATGATGGCTGGGTAGAGCTCACGATACAGAACTAGCTCCAACGGCTCAAACGAAGATGGGTTACCAGTCTCACATCTATGATTTGGAATAAGTAAAATAACAAAATACATTGTTTTTCAGTTAATTCTTTCCTTTTAAAATTTTCCCTACTAGATATTGCAATCCCCATAGGATTATTAAAAACAGGACCTACCAGGTTCCTGTGGTTAAGCTAGGTACAGAGTACTGCAAAGAAAGATTTAATAACTTAGGCTGACAGCTGGTTATGTTGGCTAGGTAGAGCTCGCCATATACAACAAGCTCCAACCAGTCTCACATCTATGATTTGGAATAAGTAACCTAAATAGATTTTGTTTATTTTATTAGCAATAAGCTACGGATAAGATGTGTATGCCGGGTACAAATCCAGCCTAGTTTTGAGACTGAAGAGCATAGAGAATGGAATTCTACATGTAGTAGCAGTCAGAGTAACTATGACATATAGCCTCCACAAGACTGATTAAGTCAAGACGACATTCAGTCTGTCAGAGATAAATTCATTTCATCATTCTGCTACTGTTGTAGGAGAGGCGGATTGATAGGGGGGCACGCAATTTTCGTTATGTTTTTTTTGGGGGGGGGGGGAGGCACACGTTATTTCTTTCTTTTTTTTGAGGGATTTCCCCTTTATGTCTTTTTTTTTTTTTTCTGGGTTACTTAATACTTATCCCTAGCACGTAAATTATACTTAAAATGTGACCAAGCTAGTGCAGTCTTATAAATAAACTGGGTCCATGGCTGGTATTCAATTCAATACTTAGATTAAGTAAGAAATATACCTAGCATTTTCAAGGCTAATAACTCATATTACAATCGTCATTTAGACTTTTACTTAAGCTAAATTTTGACTTATTTTGACTTTTTGACTGCAATAAGGTATGGAATGGAATACCAGCCCTGGTTCCCATAGGTATAGGGTTAACTAATACATACTCTTGCTCTTCTCTGTTATGTTCACTGCCCAAAGCCTCGAGATTCTCTGCTGGTCCAATGTCTGCCATCTCTCGTGCGATCAGCGGATCGTTGTAGCCTCGGAATGCCAGTTGCTGCTGTATCACCTCTTCCACGTTTGATGCTGGCAAAGATAATAAAAATATGCATATTTTCACTTTTAAATTGAAATTTACTCATCTTTATCTGTAAAACAAGGCACTACTATCATTAAAAATTCTCTGCCGGCCAAATATCAATAATCCCTTGTGCGATTAGGAGATCATTATAGCGTCCAAAAGTCAGTTATCGCTGTATAACCTCTTCCACGTTTGATGCTAGCAAAGGCAAAGATAATGGAAATATGCATATTTTCACTTTTAAATTTAGAATTACTCATCTGTAAAACAAGGCACTACTATCATTCAATATTCTCTGCCGGCCCAATATATATAATCCCTTTTGCGATCAGGGAATGGTTTTAGCTTCGGCAAGTCAGTTGATGCTGTATAACCTCTTCCACGTTTGATGCTAGCAAAGGGAGAGATAATGGAAATATACATACTTTCACTTTCAATTGAAATTTACTCATTTTTTTTCCGGTAGTACAAGGCTTTAATTGTTCATAAATCTTAGCTGGCAAGATGTCAGCAATCCCTTGTGCTTATCAGGGGATCGATGTAGCCTCGGAACGCCAGTTGTCACTGTATCACCTTGCAAATGTTTGACACTTTCAAAGTGGTTGAAAATAAACAGGGTATTTTGTTCAACTCAAACTTTAATATATTCACTTTTATCAGTAACACAAGTCTCTAAGTACTTTATTACCTCTACCAAATAGGTTATGCTTTCGGTCCCGTTTGTTCGTCTGTAAGTGTGTTAGTGTGTTCCAGGGTTGGCGGAGGTATGCACTCCGTGAGTGCACTTTGTCTAGTTTTAAATATTAGCTGCTTGCCCAAAGTCAGCAGAATGACAGTAACAGTGAAACTTGCAATACATTTTAATTTTTGCTTCCTTTATTAAATTAGAATCTCTCTATTTGTACCTGACTTTCAATCAAAACATTTTCTAGCATGCGTAGGTAACAAGAAAACGTTGCACTTACTTGATTGTGCTGATGGTAGTGGTGATGGTGGTGGGGAGGGTGGTAATGTGGGACCAGTATTCAAACTGACCGCACCTGTTCCCTTGTGCTTCTTGTCCCTGGGATGCAGCGAACTGGGTGCAGAGGGTAACAGGCCTGCAATACCTTGGTCACTGAATTTCACCAATTCTGCACAAAAAAAAACACATTAAATATCAGACAAACTCCATGAAAATCAATGTAAACATCTTTCGCATCATTCTTACAGTAAAAAGAGAAAACATCAATCATTAGCAAATAAAAATGTATATAAAATCTTTTACAACAATTCCTACAAGTAAAAGAAACACCTTGGTCACTCAATTTTGCTACGGCTGCAATAATCATTTTCAGAAAAGCTTTTGTACATGGCAAGATTTATATTTGTCTTCAAAATAAATCAAAGGCTATGATGACCGTAATGCTGCAAACAAATGGCGACAACAGAACACTGGAGAAGAGAGGACTACAGCTCTTGGACCACTCTCATCAACTCTCATTTTAAACTACCACCATTTCCCCTTCTACACCCGGCAATATTTGTATCAGAAGCACATCTCAACTTATCCCTTATGCGAAAAAAGCCCCCCAAAACAGCTTCCTCCCAAAGTAATTACCTTCAAATTGAGCTCTAGACAGTTTTCCGGTAGCCTCCAGTATCTCCATGGACTTTCCCGCCAGCAGAATATGAGGTAAGACGGGCTGGAGGAACTCTGGCACTGCACTGCATACACCCCTCCCTACAATGGAAGAGGCCCGCTGTGCTTCTCTCTGATTGGATGGATGTGACAGTGCTGCTCTCTGATTGGCTGGATGGGATAGGGCTGCTCCATCTGTCTCCTCCACAGGGAGGGACTGCAGGCTGAAAGCTTTGCTCCAGAAACTCTCTGACTTTATGTGAATCTCCTGGTTCCTGATGAAGCAATGAAAATACAAATTTAAAGAAAAATGAAGCCACTTTTGGGTGGGTAGTTTATTACTTTGCATCAAATAAATCAATGAAATATATGTTCAAGCTTAGGCCGGATAATTCTGTCAACAGCACTGCAAACACCCCTGCATGGAATGGAAATGGCCTGGGTACATGTAGCTGCTCCTCACTGATTGGTTGAATATGCCTGGACTGCTCCATCTGTCTCCTCTTCAGGGAGGTAAAGAAGGCTAAGGCCTTCCTACAGAAACTCTCTTAGGTCAATATCTTTGTTCCTTTTTTTATTGTTACATATCCAAACATTGAACATATTTTAATCAATTTATGACAGTAAATTCAAACATAATTTGTCAACATACGAAACAAGAATTAGCTGGGGCAAGCAATGGTTTAGTTACTAAATAGAACATAAGAACAAAAATAAGTTAATTCATACTCGTGATTAACACTTGAATTGAGGCACTACGATTTGACCAGTGCATGACAGACAAAAATTAGTAAAATATAGGTATAAGTAATGACGAATTTGGAAAAGAACAGAGATTAAAAACATACACTTGCAATTGAGAAGTGTTGTGTTTGTACCTGTGTATAGTAAACTCCTGAGCTGGGTCTAAGAGGATCCCATGCATTAGCCACTTGGTGATGAACTGTATGTAGGGCCTTGTTGTAATGCTCCAAAGCTGCCATAACAGATCACGCTGTCAACATATGGGGACAAAATAAGGAAAATGATTAAAAATACACACACACAATTCTTATCTTTTTTTGGCATCTCATAGCAAATATGCTGCAGACTGCATAGCATTTATACATGTTGCCTATTTTAGCTCTATCATCCCAAATAAACTATATCAATGTAGCTAGCAGGGTTTTCAGGATGTAAGCCTGGGATTTTTACATAAAACATGCATACAATTTGCAGTGAAACCTGTGTAAAGTGGCCACCTACGGGAAACGAGAATTGGCTACTGTAGATAGATGTCCTCTATAGACAGGGTATCTGTAACGGTTCACTTTTGGTGACCTCAATATGCAAGTTGGCTGCTATAGACCAGTGGAGACTAAGATGGATTTGACTGTATTCAAAAATTTGACGTACATATACATCTACTGTATTTACCAGAATTTTTGCTTCAAATCCCAAGCAGAAGTGGTCCTTGATTGCGGCATGAAGCACACGGAGGAGCGCAGACACTCTCAGACTCGGGACGTCGGTCGTGATATCCCTCACTCCCCGACGATACAGGTCATGTGACAGGGTGATCAGGGGCTTCCATTCCCTCAGCCACTCGTGGAACATGGTGAGGGTGTATGTTTCCTCTGGAAAAATAAAGAGTTAAAAGTGAAGAGTTATAGTCGTTGATGTGCAAGCACACGGAGGAGGGCACACACTTGCAGAGAAGGGACATCCATTATTCTGATCTCCCTCACTCCCTGATCATAAAGATGATGTGACAGTGTGATTGGGGGCTCCAGTCACTCAACCAATCATGGAATATGATGAGGGTGTAGGGTTTCCTCTGGTAAAATAAAGAGTTAAAAATGAAGAGTTATAGTCGTTGATGTGCAAGCACACAGAGGAGGGTACACACTTACAGAGAAGGGACATCCATTATTCTGATCTCCCTCACTCCCTGATCATAAAGATGATGTGACAGGGTGATCAGGGGTCTCTAGTCACTCAACCAATCATGGAACATGATGAGGGTGTAGGCAAGGGCTCGACACTCGCACTGGCCCACTGGCCCGGGGAAGCGAAAATGTATAAAAGTCATATTTTGGTGTCCCGATTGGGCAAGCAGATTTTCATTTCGACATTGACAAAATTAGAAAAATCTTGTTTTCTTCAATGTCATGCTCCATCTATAATCACAGGTTTGATCAGGAAAGAGTGATATTTTGATATTTTGAATAGTAAAAAGTTTACTCATGAAATAAAATTTTCGGGCCACCAGAAAAGGGGTAGAATTAATTTTACTGGCCAGACTGGGCCACTAACAAAAAAGGTAAGTGTGGAGCCCTGGTGCAGGTTTCCTCTGGAGAAATAGAGTTTAAAGTACCTGAGCGAAGGTTTAAACATGCTTGTAACCTACATAATTTTGGCATCATCGCAAAGGAAATGTTACATTCTTCCTAATAATTCATATATATTTGTCAAAAATTGTCACAGAATTGATTAATCTGCTATCAAAAGTGATGAAATTTCGACCCGTTATTCGCCCTTGGTCAGCCCGCTGTGTGGGGGTACGATTAATGACGTCACATGTGTGAAGAGCGCATGAGAGCACTCCCAAGCCCGTGGGCTTTGTGTATAGGTGTATGTGTATACCACCCGAACGCTAAGTATTCTCATCACAATGCCTGATCTTCAGGATGAACTGCTACTAAATGTAGACATCAAAGTTGATGTAAACAGCTCCACAAAATATAATGTCATTGGTATAGTGATAGTGATGATGATGATGATGATGATGATTTTGATGATGATGATGGGGATGTAGGAGGGATAGAATGAAGAGGACGAGACGGAAAATACCATGAATTCATTATTCAGTAAAGTCACTAAAAAGACTTCTACTCCTAGTACTATTTACTTGCGAATATTAATTACATATATGCACGGTTATTTGAACTGCATGACATCATAAAATGCAAAGGTATGCTCAAGATTTACCGTCATGTCTACATATATACATAACCTGAACTATAGTCACCAACAATCACTCTGCGCTATAGCTGCCAGGCTAACATGTTTACGAAAACATCTCGGGAAATTACACGACATAGAAGGGTAGACAAATCTATTTGCATGATTCAATATCATATAATAGAATATTCTTTATACGCAATAATAAAAGGTAATTAGCTGTTTTCGAGAGATTTGTATTCCACTTCCATCATCAGCTGGCGTAAGTTCGTGTCATGTGAAGTCTGGATTATAAACCCTCACAAAAAGTTCCGCAATTCACGTTTGAGCGTTCATATCTCCCTTATTACTTTATTACCGTTCATAAATGTGTTACAATGGGAAAGCTTGTATTCGCCCCTTCACAATAATATGACATTTTTTATCATGGAATGTGCATTACAAAGTCAAAAGTGAAATCTTGCAAAAAGTATTAATATGGTCAAACATAATGATAATTTCTCAATCAGTCAATAAAACACACTACATCTTCCTAACAACATACACAATCGTTATTGCACCACCTCAAAATAATAAAGGTATATTTCATCCTCAAAAAAATGATCAAACGCCATTGACATTCACGCATGACCGACTAAACATCATTCATAACACCGTTCTCACAGCAAAATTGTGTACCCTGTTGTTTTATCAATGCATTTTGCAACATTTTACTTTTGACTTTGCCCCATATTCGGGTGTCATGCGCATTCCATGATAACATATTCATTGCAAATGTCATATCAGTTTAAAATGGGGAATACAAGCCTTCCAATCATATCAAACTCATGAACGGTAATAAAGTAAACGCTCAAACTTGAATGCGGAACTTCTTGTGAGGGTTTTAATACACAGTTGTATTCGTATCGCTCTACGCTCTAGGCGGGGGACTCGCACGTGTGACGTCATTAATCCGTACTCGGTAATTCCCGTTTCAAGCCATATAGAAGTTCTGAGAAGGGTCTTGGAAACACGCTTCTTATCGCGTTTCATTGATATTTCAAGACTTAAGAGCAGATGATTTGTGTTCTGGTTGGTATAAGCTTCCCGTACATGTATAATTTGTCTATTTTGTGATATTTTGTGATGATTCTTCGCTCAGCTACTTTAAGGTGAAAAGTTATAATTTCTTTCTGTGCAAGCACCCGGAAAGCACAGATGAGAGGTACATCGTTCTGTTCTCCCTCAGTTTAAAGTGGACGTAGTGTGGCAAGATTGATAGAACACGTACGGGCTCTCCAATTAGTGGGGTCCTAAGTTTGAGACCACAGTCTATTGTCCGTTGCTTTGGTCTTTCAGCAAGACAATTTATTCACTAAATTGCTGCTCTCTACCCATGTGTACAAATGGGGACCCAGTAGGAGTGGAACCTGTAGCCAATTGAACTTGTATAGCATTGAGTGCACTTCATGGCTGCCATAATTCATTACTGCCAAGGGAGCAGAAAGTTCATCTCACGTGTGGATTGATTACGAGTGTTTGTCCGATGACGGGGGTAATAATGTTACGTGCTTAGAGATGATTATCAATCATATCACTATATACATGTATATCGAAACATTATTTATTACTTTGAAGATAAATACCTTGCGCGACAGCTTTCTTTTCCTCCTTCACGAGTCGAGCTCGGAAATCTTCGAGGAACTTGCTCAGTGCCTCGGCAAACGCCTCATAAGTTTGGCAGCAGAATGGACCCGACTTTCCAGACAATTCATCCTGGTTTGACTTTGTGCTTCCCCTTTGACTGGAAACGTCCCTCACAATATCAGGCAGTCCACCTGAGATCTCTCTGTCTGAGGAAGCACTAACTGATGGCTTCCGTATACCAGTTTGGGACTCTTCTCCACTATCTGTAACAACAGCAAAGAATAAACAAATTAATCAAGCCCTCAACACTAACCTTATTTTAATTGCCCATTCTGAATGTTCAAAGTTTATTTGCCAAACAGAAAACCTATTAATAAAAACAACAATGAGATACAAAAAAAAACTAGGGTGATTTAACTATATGCAGTGGGCACCTTATTGCTTAAAATCCAATAAGATTCCGAAACGTCATCTAAGCGTGCACTAACAAAAGCAGGTTACGTAACCACTGATATAGCAGCAGATTCAACAACAGCGCGGTTATATAATCCGCTTTTGTTAGTGCACGCTCAGATGCGCTCAGATGACGTTTCATACGGTACCGTTGGAAAACATGGCAGCCTCCAGTGCTCAGTCAAAACAGTTGATAGTGAATTTTAAAATATTGATGATTTCCATTATTAGTGATACCCAAAAGGAAATATATGACTAGAAGTAACAGTAATTCTGCACTTATCAGTAACAGCAAGTGAAGATTACTGTGTTTCGTTTCCCTTTAAAGGGACTTAGTAACATTGTCCAACATTGTCCAAATCCTTAAAATAAAATTTTAATTCTAGCGGTTCCTTCATACCTTGTTGTATTCGTATTACCAATAAAATAATGGGACAGGTTTCGGTTTTTCAAATTTCCCTTTCATTACAAAGATATGTACGATCGAAGTATTCAGATAAGAAAAACTCCGGTGGAGTTTTTCTTACCGTGCACAAAGTGAGTGCAGTGAGTTAGTGACTATCACTTTGCATTTTCGCTCATTACTTGGCCATGCAATGTCCATTTGACTTGAAATTTTCACACAATACCCTGTGGACATATGAGATAACAACAATATACATTGCATCAACCATTCATCACTTTTTGCACATGTCAACAAAGTTACTAGATCCCTAGATGTTGACTACCTAGTGGTGAAGCTGCCTCTTTCTCTGACATCGAGGCCGTTCTTCTGGCTGAATTTGACCTTTGACCTCTGCAGTACTTGAGTGCTTGACCTCTGGTCTGGTCGATGAAGGCCTGTAGCTGGTGAACTTTGGTTCCCAACTCGGCTAGCTGTGTGGTGATACACTGGAGAGATGCCTGTTTTGAAAAAAAAAATATTTCAAAAGGATCAAGGAACACTTGTCAAAATCCAAAAAATTTACTTCTAGTCGTTCTCACAGTTCTCATTGTATTTGTATTACTAATTTAAGTAGCATCAAACTGGTTTCGGTTTTCCAATTCTTTATCTTATGTTAACAAGATATTTATGATAGATGTGTTTGGATTTTAAATTCTCTAGTGGAGAATTTCAACTGTGTACAAAGTGAGTTAGTGAATATCACTTTGCATTTTCACTCATTACTCAAGTCATGTGACACTCACTTACCATGGAATTTTCAACCCTTTGTCAGTTTTTGCACATGTCAACAAAGTTATTAGATGCCTCTAAACAAAGCTAACACAGTGACTTTATTTTAAGACCAGTCCGAATGACTCTTAATAGCCACTGAATTCTACAACCGTGGGCCACCAAAAATGAGCTTTGGGCCTACAGTTGTGACCCGGACCGGAACCGGAACCGGAACCGGAATACCGGCGAACTCGCGCTTCCGGTCCGGTCACGGGCGGGTCCGAGTTTGAAGTTGAAAAAGCTGAGACTGGTGAAAAAAATTGGTGATACAAATGACTGAAATTTGAGTGAAAATTTGGGCCATTCAAATTTGTAGATGTCAAATCTTACCTGTCTGACTGGGCAACCCCAAATGAACAAACTTATTGCTATTTGTCTCTATTTGGGGTCACTTTATTCTGATTTGGAGCCAGGAAAACTTGTTTAACCCATTTCCTTAGAGTTTCTGAATTCCCAATAGACTTTGTATACAACCCACCCGGTTTCCGTATTCAAAGGGTTAAGTTTGCCAGTTGGCTTGAGGTTGTATTCCACATTAGAAAAGCGCCTTGAACAGTTGATTATTTGAAATGCACTCTAAAAGAATACATTATTATTAATCTTGTTAATCAATTTCACTTGCTCGACTGAGCCACTTTGAAAAAAAAGTTAATTTCTAGTGTACAGTTGGCCACTCACAGTTGTAAGATGAGAGACTTGTACATCCTTTCTGGCTGTGTAACATTCGTCCCTCAACTGATACAGGAACGACTTGCCAGCACCGAGCAGTACCCTGGGTCAACAGAAGAAGAAGATGGATTCTTGGTTAAAATAAAATTAATGGATTACTTAAAAAGTTTTTTGTGGCAAAGGATAACTTATTGAGGAAGTTTCCACATAGAAATTCTTCTTGGAAGAGTGACGGTTCTATTTAAGGTGTGGTCACATGATGCCTGCGATGCGTCGATGGCGCATATGAAAGGCGGATATTGTCAAACTGTGTAATGCATAACTGCGTTGTACATGATCACTGCAGCTGCTATACAATATACACCCTTCACAGCTTGACGGCACAGGCACTAGAATAAGACACTGATACATAAGCAACCGGTTAATGAAATCAAAATAACTAAGAGAAATAAACAACCCCTTAGATTCTAATGTTCATATCATTATTCATTGAAAAATTTGCATTCCATTGTGACGTTTGGTTATTTTGGACATGATCTGCCCTTCATAACTTTTGTTTATTCAAAGCTCGTGGTAGCCCATCGCAGGCATCGTGTGACCACAGCCTAAAAAGAGAGATGAGTGGGTCTTAATGAGCACCACCTCTCTTCCAAGAAAGAATTTCTATGTGATGTACCGTAAACCGGGGTAACTTTGGCAAGTTTTTGAGAAGGATGTATTTTTATCAAGCCTCACTTTTTAGAACAAATTTCTGATTTTGTACATTACCCTATAAGAGCATATTAAAAACAATAAGAAATTTGTTCCAGGAAGTGTGGCTTGATGAAAATACACTCTTCTAAAAGAGTGGCCAAAGAAAGAGTAGCGAGCCAAATTACTACAGTGGAACTTCCTTAAAAAGAGTTCAGATATAACAAACCTATTTATTAAAAAGGCAATGTCACTATTACAAGTTCAATATTATTATGTTGTCTTTTTACAGGGTTAAAGGTGTTTCGGATATGTAAATCCAGACAGTGCCATCTTGCAAACATCTAGGCATGGCCGATGTTATACAGTGGGCAGAAACTAACCTAGTTATTAATTTCAAACTGTGGTGTAGCATTTTAAAATACTGCCCTCTGTATTCACAAGCATTATAATCTTTAAATAAAATGCTTTGCACTCACCATATCGATTCTCTAACGATCTGAGTCTCTGTCATCTGGAATCTCTCATCGTTGGTTGGGAAGGGTTTGTTGGATCTCTCAATCTCATTCCTTCATGTACATGTGCAAGGAATAAAAGAAGTGAGACAGAATAATTCACACTAACTCAATACAGAAAGATGTACATTCATTAATAAGGCACTACAACAATTTACTTTGAACAAGGAATAAACCTGAAATATTCAGAATTCAACCCATTGCCTACAGGAACCTGGTGGGCACTGAACAAATCTAGTAGGGAACAGGTTAATTATGAAATAAAAACAGATGCTGAGTTCTCACCAAGGAGCTGATGTATTTACTATCTCTACTTCTGACATCAATAGACTGTGTAACTCATGGAAGTAACATTGACTGGAAAATTTTCATAAGTTTTTAGTAAGTTTTGACCAAAAAGAAAAACATCATTCCCTCACCATTGAGCATTAGATCTCTCTGTGGCATTGGTTCGTGCTGTACAAGCGGATCTCTTTCCAGTTCCCAAAATTGCACCACTACACCCCAAGTTTTTAGCTCTTAAAAATCTTCCAAACTTATCACAAAGTGCAGTTGAATTCAGTTTAGCATTGCCAAGTGTCCAATATTGGATTAGCTACAATGATCTCACCACTGCGCAGTAGTCTGATGGCTTTGGTGCATACTGTGTAGGAGTGGATCCCTCTCCCCTTCCCAATACTGCACCACTACACTACCACCAAGTTCCGTCCAGCTTTCACCGTAAAGCTGCGCCTTATCTCGTCGTCTGGTCGACAGGGCAAATGGTTCTTGAGACGAGCCATCGTCAGGGTGTAGGTGATGCGCCCTCAAAGTGTTTTCTTCATCGTCATCTTCCTCTGACCACTCCTTGACAAATCATAAATAAACCATTAAAACATAAATAAAGTAAACTGTTAAAATAATAAATCAAAGCTAGTGCACCAATTCTATTCACACGTACATTTGGAGACAATAATAATCACACACGATGCATTCGTCCTGGACAGTAGATAGGGTAAATTGCCTATTGCCGATGGTCTTCAACCATTTGGTCTACTAGAAAATTCAGTATTCAGGGACTTATGACTATGATTATGGATTGTGATCAGGGTTAGGGGTTTGGATTAGGGTTAGGGCTAGGGATCGAGTTAGGAGCTGGGGAAATGGAAGTTTTGGGCATCAGGTAGTAGACCAAATGAGGTTTAGACCAACTCATTTTAGACCAAGCGATAAACCATAGATAGTCTTGCTCACCTCATCTGATGAATCTTGGAAGGACCTGACCGGTGGGAGTCCCTCTAGGAGGTGTTTCGTCCAATCAAACTTGGGCTCAGAAGCTGGAGGAAAGAAATCAAATGAATTGTAATCCATTACAATTCTAGTTTCCTCAGATAAAAGCTGAATCAAATTAAGGATATTATATGTAACTAATGTTCTAGTTCACTGATTTTAGACTCATTTATTTATGACAATATATCCCAAGAGGCCGAAGTGGAGGGGCTAAGTGCCTGGCATTGCACAAAAATATTGCACACTACTGTACACTTTGTGGCCTTTTTTCTTTCAAGTTCAGCGAATAGATTTTTAAACCAAATCTCTGAAAATTGGACAATCAGACGTGACCTTTTGTCATTGCATGTCAGTCCAAGAAGTGCTAATTTGGGGAATTTGTGTACGAAACGTATATATGGAAAAGGGAATTTCTCTTAGAAATAGATAAAATACTGGGTTTCTTTTTTGTCTTGAAATTATTGTAAATGTATTATTTGGACTCATAATAGTTGAATAATAATAATAATACATTACAAAAGCAGTACTCATTCTGTAGCAGTACTTTTAATAATACCTCTTTTTGGTTCAGGTTTCCTTTCTTGAAATGTTGCGTTGATCGGGGAGTTTGACAACTGGAGCAGGAACGATAAGACAGCATAGTGTCCAACTGTCTGCAATTGGAAGAAAATTAGAGGATAAAATACCGTTATCTTGTTCAGCTTTATCTAACTGTCCAACTGTCTGCAATTGGAAGAAAATTAGAGGATGAAATTACTGTTATCTTGTTCAGCTTTATCTGTTATTACCCTTAACATGACAAGTGCTGTCAATAATTGGGACAGTGTCCAACTGTCTGCAATTGGAAGAAAATTAGAGGATGAAATTACCGTTATCTTGTTCAGCTTTATCTGTTATTACCCTGAACATGACAAGTGCTGTCAATAATTGGGACAGTGTCCAACTGTCTGCAATTGGAAGAAAATTAGAGGATGAAATTACTGTTATCTTGTTCAGCTTTATCTGTTATTACCCTTAACCCTAATCCCATTAGGGGGGGGGGGCCTTTTTGGCCCCCCTGTTGTTTTTTTCGACGTGCATCTAGACCGATTGGAATTTCACGTTCAACTTCATGACTTTTTTCTCTCAAGTCTCCCGCATGTTTTGATATATAATTCACCCCGGTCGGACTTGTAGAACTGATTTTAGAGGTGGTTAATTGCTCAGCCGTCACAAAAAAATGCAATTTTTGTACAGATTTCTATGTAATTCATATATCCGATGCCATGTAAACTCCAAATCTGTTATAATTGTTACATTGAATCATAATTATGATTATTGCTTTGTTATTAGTTTAATTCATACACTTCAGAGATCAATTCTACTTAAAAAAAACAAAAACAATAAAATACATAAGAATAAAAACAATGAAATACAAAAGAAATAAGGAAATATCCTTATTTCTCGAGCTTTTCTAAAAACATGAAGATTTGAAACTTCATATTTATCATTGAGATACTCAAAAGAATTTTTTTACAGAAAACCTGAAGAAATCCTGTAATTTCTCTTGATTTTAGATGAAAATCCAAATTTTCCCCAATTTCGTCAAAAATTTGCATATTCAAAATTTTAATTAATTATTAAAAAAAAAAATAATGCTCAATTATTATTTTTTTTTAAATTCTTATTATACTCGACTTGTTTTACGTATGTGCCAATTTTCAAGTCAATCGGTCCATTCGTTGCTGAGATTTGAGGGGGGGGGGGGGGGGGGCAAAAAAGGCCCCCCCCCCTAATGGACTCGAGTGATCAAAATAACCCAATGGGATTAGGGTTAACATGACAAGTGCTGTCAATAATTGGGACAGTTGAAGGACGGGTATACAATGGCTGGACACTAGCCCAGGGGCCAGTAAAATCACTGGCCAGCAGTGACTTTTAATGAAAGTTATGTTAAGCAGCCCTCTTGAGCAAATATATTTCCAAACAATGACTGAATGAGAGAATATTGTATGCTTTCAAAGAGTAGTTGGTCAATATATTGGGAGAAAGTAAATTAGAAGGTGAAATACACAAACTATACACGCAAGGTGTAAATGATTGTACAAAGTGTATGATACACCAAATGTTTACATCTGACAAATTCACAATCTACACATGGCATGAATTTGCGTTTTTCCTTCGGCAAGAAAATGTATCCACATTTGCTGCTCTCCACCCAGGTGTATATTAATGGGTACCCGGAAGGATGGAATGTAGTTCTTTAGCATTATGTGCACCCACAAGGTTGCCTGGCTGGAATGCTCCCAAGGGAGTGGGAAATGTGCACTTTGTGTGCTGGATCGATTGCAGAATGTATCCGATGACCGGGGTAATAATATAATTGTAATGCGCTCAGAGATGATTATCAATCGTGATAGGCGCTTTATAAATCAAAAATATCAATATTATTTCTGATGTACATTCATTCTTCTTCTTCTTCCGTTTTGGTACAGTCCACCAGCGCGGTGTATTTTCGTACCTTGTGCATACAGTGTGGTGCTCTGTGATGCTAACTACGTGTGCAAGTAAAAATCTTGTGCGCTCTAATGAATTTTGATCCCCTGCACCTCCTGTTTAAAATGGTCAGGCGAGGTGCATATGGTGGATTCAGGCAGGGAATTCCAAAGTCTTATTGCATGAGGAAAGAAGGATGTTTGGTATGTCTGGGTGCGTGCAAATGGAACTTGGAACCGCTGGCTGTGACCTCTGAGGGAAGCGCTGGCACGGGTGACTGGTATGAGGTAGTGGATTGAAGGAGTATCAACCAGAGAGTTGACCATCCAATGTATCATGTATAGTTTGTACCTTAGTGAATTCTGAGTCCTCAGACAAGGGTGCATTGAGGAAGGTTGCGATGTAATCCTTG
Source organism: Echinarachnius parma (assembly GCA_037951105.1). Taxonomy (NCBI): domain Eukaryota; kingdom Metazoa; phylum Echinodermata; class Echinoidea; order Clypeasteroida; family Echinarachniidae; genus Echinarachnius; species Echinarachnius parma. The sequence continues at coordinate 39,558 of JBAMJV010005400.1, forward strand.
AGAGCAGAAGCCTTCTCTGGCTGGGAATGGACGAGGAGCTTCTCTTGAATCCTGCAAAAGGACAATGAAAGTATTAATATTAATATTAATGGTAATATTAATACTATAATAATAACAATAACAATAATAATAATAATAATAATAATAATAATAATAATAATTATAAGAACAATAATTATAATAAAAAATAATAAATTTATACTAATAATAACACTACTACTACTAATAATAAAATAATTTGGTGAAAAACATCTGAACATTTCAATAGTTATAGAGCTCTGATAACAAAACCTAACAAGGTTGTGATGTAATTCTTGAGAGTAGAATCATTCTTGTGGCTGGGAATGGACGAGGAGCTTCTCTTGAATCCTGGAAAATTGGAAATTAATAATTTGAAAAATGAAAAGTTGACAAGACAAAACAAGTCAAACTACATGGTACTAGCATACCATAATAAGTTATACAAATGAAGAAAAATAACTTGTGGCACATTTAAAAGATCCAAAACATACAATAACTTAAAATAACCATACCATAAATAAATTTCACCTAGATTGCATTATAATTTATAACTTCTTTTACGAGGCTCTCATCTTAGATGCATTTAGGGTAACCAAGATAATGCACAATTCTAATGGTTCTACAAAGTTCAATACAGGACAGTCAAATGTATATTAAATTTTGTAGATCAATAGAATTTTGAACAATAAAAATGTACCATTCTTATTTACTTGTGATCTTACAGCCTCTGGATCAATGAAATGACAGAATCATTTGGTTTATTTTCTAAAATCTAATTTACATTTGTGTGCGAGTACGTGTGAGGAATTATAAACAAATCAGAAAATGAATTGAGCTATGAATCATTGAATGATCTTGAATTTAAATTTATAATCCAATTAACTTCATTATAATTTCCGTTTGGGAAAGCCACAATTGTGTAATTTATATTTGTAGATCTGCCTAATTTGGATTTTTGTTCTTTTTTATCTGGACTTTGGGAGAAGTTTGTGAATAATCAATTACCCTTCCAATGTCCTTGTGATCTTATGGCTATCTGGATCCATGTAACGATGGAATCTCAGGTTGGACTGAATGAACTGCAAGATCCGCCGGAAGTTCTCTGACCCTTCCTGTGGAATGAAAAGGGGCGGGGGGGATCAAGATAAATTGAATTAATCATTACTGGTCTTCAGCTTCATGAACATTCTTCTTGCGTATGAGGCAGCGCAGCTCCTACGTGACATCACACAAATTTCGTAACCAATGAACATTGTCGGGGTCCAAGTTGTTTAGATCTTGGTTTGGGTGGGCCGGGTGGGCGTAGGATTGGGCACTCTTCAATGATGTGGGAGTTAGTGCTGTAACTGACCTTGATGATCGGATCGATTGATCGGATCGGCAAAATTGTATTGATCATCGAAATCGGATCGCAGATCGGATCGGATATGATCGGCTAAAAAAAAAAAAAAAAAAAAAAAAAAAAAAAAAAAAAAAAGGATTTTTTTTTTTTTTTTTTTTCTTTGGAAAATGATCCCCAAAAAACACATTTTGGGAATATAAATGAATACCAAAGCAACATATATCCATGGATATTAATAAGCCCAAGGTTATCTTGTACGGGTATGCTTTCATTTCAAACTGATTACCTCTTCTTTTCCAAAATTACTCACGCCGATTCTGAGCTTAGTCCCATGTGATTAATTTGGCGTAACCTTTCAGAATCACATGGGACTAAGCTCAGAATCGGAGCCCTTAAACTTAAACTGGGTTTATTTTGCGAAATTTGGGTATCTATCAATTGAATCATGTATTTTGGAGACCTTGGAAAACTGTCTACTTGTAGTAAAAGAATTTGAAATTAGGTAAGTGCAAACCCATAATGAATTATGATTTGTTCATTTTTGGGGGATTTTGTATCGTAATAATGAGTGCTACTCAAGATTTTATCACGCGAGTATGCCAGGCCTAGGCGCCGTACTTCGCACGGCGCCTGGATAGGTTAAGTTGGGATGTGTTTAATAACTAAAACAGTAATTTTGTCGCAAAAGGGGGGTGTTTGAACAGTATATGGCAACATTATTTTCAAAATCAAATTCAATGTCAATCATCAATACAAATGACTAAAAAGTACAGTCACTATCAATCATCATTCAAGGCACAATGTCAATGACATTGACAACGAAATGGTCAGATGGTCATCAATGTCACATCAATGCATACCTGTACTTAGTTAAACTGTGTAAAATACTTTGTATGTTACACATGGCGCCGCACACTACGTGACTACCATTGTTCTATACCGCTAGCGTCCGGTCGTAACCATTAACAATAACAACTCATTGTCAACTGGGTCAAAGTGAATTCGCCGACACCCCTCGGCCTCGCACAATCAATTGCCCCGCCGAGCGAAAAAATAACGCACTACGGCAATGTGATTCTGTATGCTCACAAACGGTGGCCCTGCTGGTGCATCAATGGCAATGCAATCAGTGAATCACTCAGTCACGTCAGAATCAGAATGAGAATGTTCGTAATTCCGTAAATCGTAATCGTATAAATATAATGTAATCGAGGCTCGAGCTAGCCTAAACTACAGTTGCCTGGCCCTGGTTGCTGTCTGTGAAAGCTCTGTTTCTCTTAAGATCAAGTCTAACATAGCTGGGTCATTCTTCGATAAGTGTATAGTTTTGCGTCCCGCTACTTTGGTGTCGCATAGAAAAAAAATTAAAGCTTTTTTGTTGTTATCTCTTTGTGTTGACTTACAAGTAAGTCAAAAATCAACTAATACAAAAAAAAGTAAAGTGATAACTCTTATACTTTTTTTTATATTATTTTTTTTAATGTTCCACCCCCCTCAAAATCGCATGTCACGATGGCATCATGTAAAAATATCATAATATAGCATTTCAAAAAAGATGCATATTTTTTGTCCTAATATACCTTAATAAATTCAATTTTATGAGTTGACTACGAATACCAAGATTAAATACCCACACATGCAACGATAAAAAAAATAAATAAAAAAAAGGAATCTGTTTTGTGTGTCCCGATATTTTGCGTCATCTCCGTCACGCATTTTGAGTCCGTCATCTACGGTACAAAAATATGCTAAATTTGAGTGATCGTGGTGGCAACATGTCGGGTGACTAGGTAGTAGAAAGAAGAGACACGTTTTTCCCCCGGTCTATAGGTAAGTAACATTATTTTTTTGAGATCTTTGGCAAAAACCAGGTCCGTACCTTTATTAAGCGTCATCTCCGAACGCTTGATATTAGCTAGATAAAGATATTAGATTGAATTTCTAATCATTTGTATGAATGTGCCCGCGGAACAACTATACAACACTATCGCTTATTTGTATTGCATACATTGCTATAAGCTATCAGCGATTTAAATGTGTCTAAATGTCATCTCCGTCACGCATCATCTCCGTCACGTTTTTTTCGTGACGGAGATGATGATCGTCATCTCCGAACGATTGATATTAGCTAGATAAAGATGTTAGATTGAATTTCTAATCATTTGTATGAATGTGCCCACGGAACAACCATACATCACTATCGCTCATTTGTATTAAATACATTGCCATTAGCTATCGGCGCTTTAAATGTGTCTGATAGTCATCTCCGTCACGCGTCATCTCCGTCACGGCTCTTTTGTGACTGAGATGGTGAGTTTTAGTTGGATTGTCAACTCAGTTAATTGACACACAATGTTGTTCAAAATTGACAAATATTATATGACAAAGCTTAGTTTGGATGAATTTTAGATTATTATATAACACAATGCTCGAAATTAACTTTTTTTACTGGTGGCCCGGTCGGGCCAGTAAAATTAGTATTTTTCCAAATTTGGTGGCCCGAAACCAAAATCTACTGGCCCGAAAAAAATAAGGAAAAACAAAAGAAAAATTAATACAATGATAGTTTCAGGGTACTAGGCAATACGTTTTTCATTCCCGTTTGTTTCATTGTAAGATGAATGAAATAAACATGAATCAATATGTGTGTGTCATGTCTTTTTTCTTTTTTTTATTTAAGCTTTAATGGCGACGCAGTCATTAATGACTATTTACGCCATGTCTTTTTATTCATTGTGGTCTAGCATTCATCAACATAAACATTTTCTCACGTAAAAAATTAGTGGTTAGTACGAAAATTGCACATTTATTGGGTAGTTGTACATTGAGTAGTAATATATGAATACTCATGAGCAGCATATATGAATATTTATGATGTCATTAGATATGCAAAATAAGCAAATAACTGAAATTACTAATAACGATTTTTAATATGAAATTTTTGTTAGCAACAACTGGTTACAAAATGAGTATGGCTGCTCAAGAATGTATGAATATTCATTAGCAGCAGTATAACTTGCTCAATTTACTTGCAACTTTTTAACTAACCAATATTTTGTATGTGAGAAAAGAGTATAACTTGATGAATGCTACTTTTAAAAGCAAGCTCTTGTCATGCCATAGACAGGACTAAACATGACTACTGGGTATCTGCAAAAAAAAAGAAATTTATTTATTTATTATTTATTTATTTATTTATTTTATTATTTTTTTTTGCTGGCCCGGTCGGGCCACCAAATATTTTTTTTACTGGCCCGGCGGCAATTTTTAGTGGCCCCGGGCCATCGGGCCTATGCTAATTTCGAGGGTTGTATAACATGTGATTATAATGTATTCTTAAACATGTTAAATACACGCTTCAGTCATTTCCGTCACGCTTCAGTCATCTCCGTCACGCTGAGTTCATATGCATAAATTTCAACAAAGATTATACTCTGGTAAAAAATATTTGTATTGGTATTTTTAGCGATCTATTTACTCGTAATCATGTACCTCTCTTCATCCTAATTTCCTGAGAAAATTTCATAACACTGATTGAAAGCAAAACTATTTGGCAAAATTCACTATTAATTCAGCATGGCAAGTATAAATGGTGGCTCTAGAGAAAAAAATGTGATTATGGTTGACCAACGTTTTTTTTCTTCTTTTCACAAATCACAGTCACCCTTTCTTTCCAAACAAAGATTGAATAAGAAGTGAATTATGTTCTTCAGTTAAAATGCGACGATCTAGTTGTGCAAAAATGTTGTGACGGAGATGACGCATTAACAGTGTACATGTTAATAAAAAAAAAAAAAATATTACATAGCCACATTAAAGATCGCGCCAAACCATATTTCCCTAAGATGTTAACATATATTAAACACACAGAAAGAAAGTGGAGAAACAGTTTTGATTTTCACGATCTCACGATGGTCGAAAATATACACTTATCGAAGAATGACCCAGCTATGAAAACAATCATCACTCACTGTTCAAATTGTATGCAATTGTAAACAATGTCAACAATGCACTGTAGTGTAAGTTAGGAAGCTCTGCCTCAGTCCCATACACTTACTTACAAGTTATATTTTAGTACACTTTCACTACTCTTGCAATTCAAGTCAAGACTCAAGTCAACAAAAATAGTACACAAAATACGTACAACCATGTTATGAGATGAATTGAAGTATAGGATATTTACCCGAAATCCCGTCAATCGGTTAACCAATCTTTTCACTTCCTTCTCCATGTTGGTAAAGCTGCCAGGGGAAAAATATCGACTTCAAATAACGCGCGATATTTCCTTCAGCCGTCAGTAGCCGTCAGGGCGCTGCCATTTTATTTTATTATTCGTTTGTTGAACGCACTCGAGTGCAAAATTACCATAAGCTAAACATATGCCGTGTTCTTTACTCCACAAATTGCATCGGGGATCCCATAATGCATCTGCATCTAAACTTCCTCTTACAAACTTGGCCTCGCAATCATGGGTACGAGTGTTAGATATGCTTACAAAAATCCTTATAAATCTTACTAATCCACGCATGAAATTTTATATTTTCTCAGATTTGTTTATCTGTTTAATTGTATCTTCACGTACATGTACATTTTATTTAGATTTTTGTATGCTATTACCCCAAAAATAAATAAAGTCTGTCTCGATACCATCTACCGTCGGGAGATATATTACATGTACGTGGGTCGGTCCGAGTCAATCGTGTGTGAAGACTGCGTGTGCAGCGCAGGCAATGCAAATTCAATGCACAAGTTTGTTACTGTGTATTTTGCATGATCTGAGGACTCGTCTGTGAATTGTAATTTTGTATGTAAATCTGTGAATAGTAATTTCGTGTGTAAACTGTACGTATCACGAGTATATTGGACATGGTCATGGATATTGAAGCAATTGTGCAGTGATGAGTGCATGCCTGCGAGTTGTTGAGTAAATTAATATGATTATGATTATGAACCATGAAATGATGGTAATTATCGAGTCCTGGGTGACTGCCAGAAAGAGATGAGATGTTTTTTTCCAATCTTTTGTGGATGAGGAAAAAAAAAAAAAGAGTCCTTGATTCCATCGTCTCGAACGCGACGTTAGTTGCATTTGCGACCGTCGCCGTGGGCATGAAGACAGTACTTGGTTTTGGTAGAGGAAGCCGCTGACAGGACTTGCCAATTTTTACAATATCGATGACAGTCGTAGGCAATAAATTTAAATTGAGCTTTTGAACATCTTTTAAATAATTTGGTAATTTAGAGAGACTATGAATATATCTGTAAAAAAATGCCTGGTTGTATGTAAATCATGGTTCGTTGACATGTTTATCATGATAAAGAAGAAAGACATTTAAAATGATGTTTATTTTTTATTGAAAGTATGGCATTCTCTTCGAAAACGTGCCCACGACTTGGGCTGGCATGCATGACGAAAAGAACGGATGCGCTAAACAAATTGCAAAGAGCATTGTTTCTTCATGCATACCAAGTCCTGGGCACGTCTTCGAAGAGAATCCAAAGTCGAATGCCAAATTTTGGTGGATAGCATGTTATAGCATGTCATCCTAAAAAAAACAAGGATATCCTTGTAAAGGAGGATTGCATCAGCTAAAATGGAGATCGTACGCTTTTGGGGGGATGTTTTTTTTTCTGTTATTCCCTAAAAGTATGGGACTAGAAATACATTTACGGGGCTTGAGAGTGCTGAAAATAGTTTCCTTGCAATCCTACCCATAGTTCATCATCTTCTTGAGTGACAGGTCTTGATTTTACTTGCCTGCCTAACCGCTGACCAGCAAAAATTGGAAAGGCAACAACAAATTTCTTTTCTTAAAAACAATCTTTCGGGGATGATAATTGATTCTTTACAATTGTACACAATTCCTGGCTTAGTGTGAACTTAACAAAAGTCTTCAATCTCCATTTAATTTACCTCAAAAATTCTGTAATTGATTGTACTCAATTTTTCTCTTCTGAAAATTGAACAAATAAATGTTTTCTAAATAGTGCAAACATTGGACATTTTCACTCAAGTCCCATTCAATTTGTTGGCAGAATGAGATTACTAAGTATAAGTTATTTTCCTCGTGTCTTGAATCTTTAAAGATTGAAAGAGTTGACCAAGTTTTGCTTTTTCTGTCTTGTGTGCAGGTTTACCCAGTTGTCCTTTCCATGCATCTTTGCTTTTTAGGAAAAGTGTTTTTTTCCCTTGTTTTTGCATTTTTTTCTATTTAAGGAAGAAAGAACTTAATCAGTTTTGCTATACTTGTCTTTTTGTGTGCAGGTATCTCAAGGGACAGGTGGCACAAAAGACGAAAGACCGGGGGTCGTCGTGCCCCCCTTCGCAAGAAGAGAAAGTTTGAGTTGGGCCGCCCAGCCGCTAACACCAAGGTAAGCTCTTCAGCCCCTTTAATGAAAATTTATGCTCTCATTCGGGAAAATTAAACACATACTTGCCCAACAGCAAAACCTGCTTTTCCAAACTAAAACTTAAAAGGCTGCTTTTTCACAATTGTGATTGAACGCAACAGAACAACTTGTCACACAAATAATTCCAGTTGGGAATTTTGAAAAAGGAAAGAAAGAAATTACTTCTTTTTACTTGCCCCGTCAAAGGTGTTAACTTGCCTTGGGCAAGTGAGTTTTTAGAGCCCTGTGATCAGGGCATCCAATAAGAGCCACTTTTGCCCATCTACCATCTAACCCATTTCATATTCCTCTCAATCTTATAAATATTTTAAAGTTAAAACTTAAAATCAAGTTCTCTCTTTGTTTTGTGTTTTTGGGACCCAAGAGGATCCATCTGGTGCGATGCATGGGAGGCAAATCTTATAAATATTTTAAAGTTAAAACTTAAAATCAGGTTCTCTCTTTGTTTTCTGTAGTTGGGACCCAAGAGGATCCATCTGGTACGATGCATGGGAGGCAACATCAAGAACCGTGCTCTCCGTCTGGACCACGGCAACTTCTCATGGGGGTCTGAACGTAAGTAGACAGCATTGGCCTGCACAAATACAACATTGAATTTATTGATCTTGATGACTCGTAAAGTCGCGGATAGGCTGATGAGAGATTAGGCAAGCTGTTCATTTGTTTTTAGGCAATTTAGGTTTTCAGAATGTAGTATGATGGTAGAGAACAAACTCTTTAGTTCCATTTTTTCAAAGTGATAGCACAGATATTTTTGATCATAATTCCAGCAGAATGATGTCTATGATTAGTCTTTCTGATCCATATGAAGACAGCTTAACCAAGTCTGACTGCTGGATTTTGTGCAAATAACATTCCATTAAATGTTAGCATTTCCTTTCCCATTAACCTAGGCCTGTTGCAGAAAGAGATACAATCGATTGTAAGTTACGATTGATCGTAAGTCAGACAATTTATGCGTTTCAACCAATCAGATTTGCGCATCTAGAACACATGATCTGACTTGCGATTAATTGCAACTTACAATCGATTGCAACTTACAATCGATTGTATCTCTTTTTGCAACGGGGCCCTGGTCTTTTGTTTGCATGTTCATGTGGAAAAGTGTGACCATGAAATATGTTCCATAATGTATTCCTTTCTTTCGATGCAGGGATATGAATTTACTTTAGTGGCAAATATCTGTCGTTTTGTTATTGTGGGTACTTGTCTAATGTTTAGGCCATGCTATACAACTAAAGTAAATATGCTCAAATGTTAGTAATCTTTCAGACCAGGGGAACAAATACATGTGGTGACTCGGGGCAATATGGGCCCTGAAGGAAAAATAGAGCCCATTTAAATTCAATGCGAAACTAATATTAGAAGTTTGGTAAGTAGCCCTGAATAATGTTATTTTCTTCCTTTTTAAAATTTTTTTTAGACACAACACGCAAGACCCGTATCATTGATGTGCTGTACAACGCCAGCAACAACGAGTTGGTGCGTAACAAGACGCTTGTGAAGAACGCCATCGTGCACATCGATTCCACGCCATTCCGTCAGTGGTACGAGGCCCACTACGCTCTCCCTCTTGCAAGGAAGAAGGGAGCAAAGCTGGTAAGTATTGGCAGAGGTTCGAGGGGAGGGAAGTCATTTGAATAGGGGGATTATAATGGTTATAATATTGTTTAGTGCACATTCCATCTCTTGACGCCCAAATGTTTGAAGAGAAACACAGTTGGGAACCTTAAATCGCCAGACCCGAGTAAGAATGTAGCTAGTGGTGATGTTCAGGGACCGTTAATCTGCTAGTCAGAATGTGCTGGGTTATCACTGATCTTGTTTAGTTCTAATCTTGTTACAGTGGTCAGGATTATTTTAAATAGTTCTATGTGTTGTATCATATTAGAGTTTAAAGCAGTAGTTGTGATAAAAAAAACTGATGTTGAAGTGTGGCAGAATGATGAAATGAACTTATCTCAGACAGACTGAATGTCGTCTTGACTTAATCAGTCTTGTGGAGGCATTGTCATAGTTACTCTGACTGCTACTGAAATCATATCTAATCTTCCATCCAGCGGATGAGAAAGACAAAGGAATGCTTGTGTATATTTGGCAAAGATTTCTTATTGGTTTCTTATTTGAATTGCATCAACCAATTCAGGGCTAGTTACAAAAATTAACTTCACCAAGTCACCCGCCCCCCTCTCGGTCCCCCTTCCCTCGCATTGTTTAACTAGTCATTCAAGAATCCTCACCCCCTCCCCCCCCCCCATACTTCTCAAATCAGATACTGTAAACGTGGTAATTTTCGCGCTTAAGTCGGCGTCCGCGAATATATATGCGTGTGAACACTTGCTTGGCCGCGAATGTATAAACAAATAACAATGTTGTCAGTACGAGGTTCCACTGTACATACAGTCCTTGGAATGGTGGACATGTGAATACAAATTTCTTTAATTTATACATTTACGGAATCATTCTCTGGTTTCTAACTCATGCCATTTATTTATTCATATTTTTGACATCAGACCGACGATGAACAGAAGGCCCTGACCGTGTCCGGATCCAAGAAGGTGGTGAAGAAGTACGAGGAGCGCAAGAAGGTCGCCAAGGTTGCCCCTGCACTCGAAGAACAGTTCGGCACTGGACGTCTGCTTGGTAAGATCAAGTTATGATCTTTGAAGCTTTCCATGGTAAATGAGCAGGACTCCGTCTCTTTGCGGATCAAGAGCTCGCTATCGAGACAGGGCAATCAGTAACAAATCCTCGTACTAGGGCTGAAATAAGATTACATTGATACTATCAGAGTAAGTTTCCATACACCACATAGGACCCACTCCACAATTTTATCAGTTTGTTCGGATTGTCGTCTGAAGAAAGTGGGTCCTTCTTCGGACCGCCACTCATCCAAGGAAGAATGTTCTATGTGGTGTTCCGTAAACTCTATTAATGTAATGCTAGTAGCGGATGCTTGTATAGTATTCCATCTCTTTACGCTTGAAGCGTTTGGAGAGAAAGAAAGTTGGGAACATTTCCAAGACCCATAATAATATCTATTATTTATATAGTGCCTATCACGATTGATAATCATCTCTAAGCGCTTTACAATTTGTATTATTACCCCGGTCATAGGATACAATGCAAACCAGCACACATTGTGTGCACCATCTCCACTCCCTGGGGAGTATTCCTTCCAAGCGCTCAGTGGGCTCAAGAAGATCGTTCACATATAGGCTTTCTCCTATTTATACACCTGGGTAGAGAGCAGCAATAGTGGATAAATTGTCTTGCTGAAGGACAAACGCAGTGGGCAGGGTTCGAACTCGGGGTCTCATGATCGGAAAGCGCGCGCTCTACCAATCTTGCCACACCACATCCCCATGTCACCTGTGATGATGTTCAAGGGTTAGAATTGTATAGTGCATGTTCCATCTCTCGATGCTCAAAGCGCTTGGAGAGGAAAAAAGTTGGGAATCCTAATTTTCCAAGACCCATGTAAGAATGTAGCTAGTGGTGATGTTCAGGGATTAGAACTAATCTGCTAGTCAGGATATGCTGGGTCGTCACTCGACTTGTCACGTTTGTCACGATTATTTGAAATAGAATTTGTTATAATTGTGACTGGATGTAGCAAAATCCTGCACTTGTTGGTAATTCATGTTTTGAAGTAATTAGCATTTTTGCCAAATATTGTCTGAATTTTTTAGAAGGCATCAAATTAAAGCTTTTGATGAGACCTTTCTAAAGGCTCAAAAATATAAATTTTGATTGTTTTAATTGTTGCTACCATCTTGAGAAAACTGAAGTGTTGCAGAATGATGAAATGAATTTATCTCAGACAGACTGAATGTCGTCTTGACATAATCAGTCTTGTGGAGGCATTGTCATAGTTACTCTGACTGCTACTGAAATCATATCTTCCATCCAGCTAATTAAAAAAAGAAAATGATTGTGTATTTTTGTCATTTGTCAAAGATGTATTTTAGGATTCATTCTTCTTTTGCATCGACCCATTCAGGACTACAACTTAACAAACAAATATCTTCACCAAGTCACCCTCCTACAGCCGCCCCTCTCTCACATTGTTCAACTAGAGTCATTCAAGAATCGTCACCCCAAAAGCCAAAATTTGTTGAAATATATTTCTCTGTTTTTGGAATTTCCTAAAATACTTATGTATTTCTTTGTTTTGTTATTCTATGGAATCAATTATTGACCATTGTCCAACCATTTTTAGCCCCAAATTAAATAATTGCAGTGATTAGAATGAAAAATAATGAAGGTTTTATGTATCCTAGGAAACTAAATTTCCATAGGATTGCATGCCTTTGCAACGGTATACCCGGTCATTGCAAATTTGCTATTGCTACTGAAATCATATCTAATCTTCCATCCAGCGGATGAGAAAGACAAAGAAATGCTTATAATGTATCTTTGGCAAAGATTTGTTATTGTTTTCTTAAAAATATTGGCTCATATTCACAAAGGAGGTTTGTACAGTCCATGGTCTAAACCCCGGTTTACATCTATGGAATGCCAATTGTAAACTGATGGAGAGAGAATGTGTACCATCAACATAGTTAACAAGTAAGGAATTTACATTCTGGGCAATTCCACGGTAACGGAAGGACATTCAGACACAATTTTGGAACTTCAATCAAATAATTCCAGGATCCTGCTTTTGATTTTTTATTCTAAATGGCATGTCTTTGATCCTTGTTGGGACACCTTTGATTTCCACTATTTCTAAAATTTTGACCGCATTATGTTAATTAGATATGGACACTAATGAGGCCGGTAACGGAAGGACGCCAAAATGGACATGGATTTTCAATTTTTTTAGTTATGACCCAATCTCTGTGAAGTTACGAGGTTTATCATGTTAAGTTGGCTACTAGTCAATTTCCTTATGTTCACAGAGTATAACACCACCTTTTAAGAAAAATATCTACATTGGTATATTAATTATGAGAAATTAATTACTCCAGTGTTCGGTAACGGAAGGACGGTAACGGAAGGACCTCTGAAAAGTCTATTGGAATTGTACAATAAAATTAATTTTGAAATTTAAAGACCATTTATGAGAAGGAAACATCTCTTTTGTGGTCTAAAATGAGTTTGTATCATAGATAGCATATGGACATCACAAGCATTTACATTTCTATTTTTTTCTTACTATATTTCATGCTCCAATGGCTCTTATTCATGGTCAATCCATGGTAACGGAAGGACACTCGGACACAAATTGTCAACTTTAAGAAAGACATTTTTAAATACTTGTGTTGTTAGAACAGTCTATTTTGATAACAATACTTCCAAAACATACAGTTTTAAGGTCCCATAATTTTTTTTTTTTTAAATCTCCGCACATTATTGAATATGCATACAAATGAGGTCGGTAACGGAAGGACACCAAAATGGACAAGATTTTGTTATCAAATCAGTTTTAACTAAAACTCTGTGATATTAAATAATACAAAATATTTTAAGGGTACACATTTCATTCTCTGAAGGGTTAAGAAGAATTTACTTGTTCTTTGATTAAAATTTGTCCGCAGATATTTGAGTTATTTCACACAAAGCGGACCAATGTTCGGTAACGGAAGGACATATGGACTATAATGTATGATATGACACAGTAGGGTCATTCCATGTCAAATCACCTTTTAAAAAAGTGAAAATTTTCATCGCAGCCCCTTCAAATTTGCTAATATTTGGTATGTATGATATTTCAACCTTTAAAAGCGCAAATATTTAAGTTTTAGCCCAATCCGCCCAATGGTTTTGGCGCTATGGTCGATTCTTATGGGGGAGTTTTGTAAGAAATGGGCGTGGGCACCATTTTTCAAATGGCCATTGTCCATTAACCGTTGGGTCAATTTATTTTGTAAAGGTGTCATTGGACTGGGGATGTTATGTGCCATCCATTTATGCCATTTGTGTTCATGCATGAGCGAGTTTGGATACGATAACCTTTGACCTTAGATTTTGACCTTCCGTTTTACCTCGTGGATCAAAAAATTTTGAGAATTTGTTTTGCTTAAATCTTGGCTTGATATAATTTCTACAACATATGAAAGAATTGGAGATACATTATTTCTTGCTTTTTCTACAGCCTTGTTTTTAGTTTGCAAATTTCATGTAAAATTTAATTATTTTAGACCTACACCCATGTCCAAGAATTCTATAGGGGTGTATTGTATACAAAAAGACCTATTCAAAGTCATGATCAGAGCCTATTCACACCCTGGCTCACCACAGTTAAATAGACCTACTAATCCCCATACAATAGAAATCCAGACAAATAGCATCATGGTACAAGGGCCCTGTTGCAGAAAGAGATAAAATCAATTGTGAGCCAGATCAAATGTTCTAAATGCACAAATCTGATTGGTTGAAACACAGAAAATTACTAGTCTGACCAGACCACGCTACGCCACTGATAGCTGGCCATTGCAGGTATTGTCTCATTATTTTGGGTTTTCATATATGAGAGACCAATTTTTTAACATAAATTTTGTCATAATATGTAATATGAGGTACCTTGTCCATATGTTACCATGTGTATGGTAACGGAAGGACATTTTCTTTTGTTATTTATTAATTAACGAAGAAACAATGAGTAACACAATTGTTAGTAATGGGAAGGCCTACTTGAACTTGCTTTGCACTGAAGATCGGTCTGCTCTCTAACAATTATGTGAGCCACAAAATTAAAAATATTGATTTTTCGGTAACGGAAGGACATTTTCATAGGCTGAAAATAAGAAGTCATTGAAGCATAACATATCAATTAAATCATACAAATTTACTATTTTACGAAATGGTCATATCTCAGGAGTCAGAATAATGTTTTTTAGGCTTAACTGGGGAAATATTAAACAAACACAGGATCAAAACACTTTTTCACCAAAATGTCAAATTTGTGGGGTTCAATTATGGTTATAAAGTTATTATAAAAAGACAACTAAAATTATGTAAAACTAAAATGTTCTCATTGAATTCCAAAAATATAGAATTTAAGCTTTGATTTGATACCAAATTTGTATCATAAAAATGCTTGTAAAATTTTTGGTCAAATGTCCACTTTGGCGTGGAATTGCCCTTCTCTCTCCATCAGTTTACAATGGCATTCCATAGATGTAAAACCGGGGTTTAGACCATGGACTGTACAAACCTCCTTTGTGAATACGGGCCATTGTCATTTGATTCAGAGTCTTGGTAGTGTGCTGGAGTTGGACAATTACTTTCTTTTTCTTGTCAACCATACATCTCTAGCTTGCTTTCTTATGGCTACAAATATTCACAAGTATGTTAATTATCTTTCCTTTTCTTTCTCTAATCTCTTTCACTACAGCGTGTCTGTCGTCAAGGCCAGGCCAGTGCGGCCGTGCAGATGGCTACGTCCTGGAAGGCAAAGAGCTGGACTTCTACCTGAGGAAGATCCGTGCCAAGAAGGGCAAATAGATCACTCGCCTCCAGGCCCGGCGCTCTCCATCTCGTCTCTCCATCATGGGTCAAGTGTAACATAGGTAGTCATGAAAAAACGGTTAAATAAAAAAAAAAAAGAATAAAACAATCTCACTCGCCTCTTGTTGTGTTTAATTTGTGTGTGTTATATCTTGTGAGAGGAGAAGAGCTATGGAAAATCATTAGTGAATACGAGTTTGTGAATAGATGACTCCAGTGGATAAGAATTAACAAATTGCTCTAGAAATACAATGGAACCTCGTTATAACCATGAGACCATTGGGACCATGAAAATTACCTTGTTATTAAGGCTGTCGATTTCGGGTATATTTACTACCCGGGACTCGCGATAATTTTTCGGGCGAGTCCCGGGTAAGGCGGGTACCCGAAATTTATAAATTTGTTGATTTCGCTATAGGCATGTCACGCCGCTGGGAAACATGTTCATTCAAGTGACAAAAATGCAGCGCATTTATGACAATAAATCATCTTATAAAATACAGAAAATTCGTAAATCAATTTTTTGCTTTTTTTCGGGATATCGAGTATCGATTTTTGCGCCCGGGACTCGACATTTTTCGGCGGTACCCGGGACTCGTCAACAGCCTTACTTGTTATATCAGGATTCTCATTATATCAGGGTAAAAGACAAAGATTTATAAAAGAGCTGGGACCAGCAAAATTACCTTGTTATAAGAGGGTTTTGTTTTATCGGAGCTCTTTATAATGAGGTTCCACTGTAATAACTATACATGACCATGTAGTTAATCTGAGCAGGGCTTGCCCACAGCAGTGGCCCAGGTGCCAATGGCACCAGATAGTTTATTTGCCCCCCCCCCCCCCCCCATCAACTCTTATATTGACCACCAATGAATTAAAATCTACAACATACAAGACTATGGTGGGAGTCTATCTAATGTGTCATTTTGGCCACCGGAAAGAAAAGCTTGGGGGATAACCCTGCTTAGATTGTTTTCATATATGACTTGCTATAGCAAAACCCTGCACTTGTCAGTAATTCATGTTTTGAAGAAATAGGCATTTTAAGTTTACATAATGTATGTAAAAGATCGATGTTTGTAAAAATTGAAACGATCAGATCTTCGCCAATTATTGACCCTTTTTTTTTTAGAACAAAGCATCAAATGAAAGCTTGTGATGAGGCCTTTTTAATGGCATGAATATCTACATTTTGGTTTTTACCGACAAGTGCAGGGTTTTGCTATAGCTGACAGTCGCATATTCTCTCAAATGGTTTTCAAGCCAACGGTCAACAACAGCATCACATCCTGCAATTTGCAGTTCAGACACACTAGAGGGATTGTTGTATGAATCTAAAGCCTGCTGTGATGGGTCAAATGGGAACAAACTTTTCAAAACTAGTGCAGTGGAACCTTGTTATAAACAAGGACAATGGCCAGTAACCAGTTAAACCGCTTCGCACCTGTGAACCTTTGATTGTTGCTATTTGCCACCAGAGATATTCTAATTGATTCCTTTCATTATCCAGTCAATCCCTTGAGTTCTGCTTATAGGTATTGGGACAATGGGCCGCTTGAAATTTAATAATAATAATAATAATAAACCATTTTTATATAGCGCATAATCACAAAAAATAAATTTAAGTCTTGGTATAGTCCGTCATTGGCAATATTGCGTCCTGGATCATCCAGGACATTGTTCTACTGGTGACCGGTTATACTATTACTGAAATGGCAAGCAGCATGTCCTAATTCCTAAGCAGAACTAGAGGGATTGATTGGATAATGAAAGGAAACGATTAGAATATCTCTGGTGGCGAATAGCAGTATGCAGATGCAAAATGGTTACCAGTAGTCTTGGTCTTTTTAGGCCAGACTAAAGTTGAGCCACTGATGAGAATTCAGGCCATTGGGACCATGACCATTACCTTGTTATCAGATATCTTATTATATTTGGTAAAAAAATGCAAGGCATATTTAATGAGCTTGGCCTGCAAGATTACCCTGTTATATTTGAGAGGTTTTTGTTATCACTTATCAGAGCCCTTAACTACATGGTTCCGCTGTAGTTGGCAATAAATGTGATGTCAAGGAAATGATTTTGTTGAGTGTGAGGATATGTGTGAATGCCATGTGTGTGTGTGTGTGTGTGTACAGTGAAACCTCATTACAACGAGCACCTAGGGCCCATTGAATTTACCTTGTTCTACGTAGATGTATCAGATTTCTCACTATATCAGGACCTAAAAAATACTAACAAACATAAACCTGGACTTGTGAAATTACTTCGCTTTATCAGATACCTGGTTATAAAGAGGTTCCAATGCATTTTATATGAATGCTTGTGATTGTGTACCTTTTGAGGTTTGTAAATGAAGCGTTATCGTTTTACATTTATATACAGGAGACTTGTTAAGAACACTTTAACATGTATAGTTACTCTATGTACACTACTACTACAACATACCCATGTTCTCGCAAATTTTCCTGTAAAATGTAATTAACTAACCTAGGTACAACAAATAAATTGGTATACAAGCAGGAACAGACAGAAAATGCATGACGGGGGTTCTATTGGTGTGTGATATTTAGGTAAGTATGTATGCAAAAACTGTAATTGGGCATACAAATGGAAAAACTGTCAAAAGTTGTCCTGCTATTTGATCAAAGAGCACCAGATTACACAAATCATTGCTTTCTTTTGTTTGCCATTTTATACATACGCAAGCTGAGCTCTTCACATCTACAACATACATACATGCACGAACGAACACAGAATTATTGATAGATTGATTGATTTTATTATCCAAATTTGTTGAAATTATTTTTCATGGAAATATACAACAAACATACCAATTAACTATGTTAAGATTCCATAATAATTTAGTTTGTTCTTCCTATTAATATAAAATTGATCTAAATGGTATCAATACTATGTAAGAAGTAGTGCATTTACTTTTTTTTTTATAATAGTAAAATAAAAAAATGATTACATAATTAATGTCAACCAAAATATTGAAAATAAAGGCCTAAGTTTGTATTAATCCGAGTCATAATAATTTAGAAAATAAAATGTTTTTTCTCATCTACACAAGATAGAAATAAATGGGAGTTAGCCCCTATAAATGTACCCCAACCCGACATCTTAACCCCTTTTCCTTTCACCACCTGGCACAAAATACTGTCAAACGCACGATTTAATTCCCACACCCGATCAGTGGAGAGGCTCAGTTAATGGAACCATGGTAATCCTGCACCTCCTACATATCATATCTCCCTACTACGCCCCTCCCTGCGCGGACCTTTGGTTATTCAGTCGAATGCACATTAAAGGGGACCACCAGGCAAAGAACAATACATAATTATATGTTTTGGTACCGTTTTGTGATATCAAATGGATACCCAACATTTTTGCAAAGGGTTGTGTAATTCATAAACAAAGCAATTAATAACCACCACTTACGGAACCACTACTATTTCCTGGTTCGGTACAGGCCAAACATTTGCGAGTGCGCCAATGCTATTTACGCGTATGTTTGGAGACAATATAATCCCGGACGATTCGTTCGCTCTGTACAAAGGTACACATGCCCATGAACGTATGCTTTATAATGATAATGCGTTTTCCAATTATGTATTTTTTTTCTGGAAACCTATTTTTCTGAACTTGTTGATGGAATGGACTACTTATTATGTAATCTTTCATTTATAAGATTATTATTTTTGGGTGGTGGTACCCTTTAACAAAGGTGAAAGCGTTGAGTGCAGCGTAATTCTATGATGAGCCGTTAGGGTCATTTTTCAGACAAAAAGCTTAGTAGAAATTGAAGAAAAATGGACCCTGACGTGGTGTCACTCACAGCGCCCTAAAACAAAAAACTACATGACCAAAATTACTGTTCTTGGTATCAATTTTCATTTGAAAAGACATCCTATCCGATGGACTCAGTCATATTGTTACTTTATTTTGGGAAGTGCCCCGTTCCGTTTTTTGGGGGCCACCCTGTATTAAAAGTAGAAAAGGTACAGTCATGCCCCTTTGCTTCTGAGGAGATCTGCGTTTGAAATGTGGCCTTGCAACAATTATAAATTTTATTTTTCTCTAAATTATTTCTTTTCAAACTCTTATGTCCAATCGGGTCAGTTAATATTTAGTAAATTCTTTTTCTTTTGGTTCCCCATATGCTAAGCTTTCCAGCAATAGATGGTTTGCAAGGGTATGGTCACACGATACTTGCGACGACCTGCAACAGCTTGCGATTGGTCACGTGCGCGTATGAAAGGCGGATAGTGTAAACGTCTGTAATACATCACCGCCCTGTACAAACTCACTGCAGATGTACAATATAAACACTCACATGTTCCGCAATTCAAGGATGAGCGTTAATATCTCTCTGCTCTTATATTAATAAATTAATGAATTGAACAACTACTAATACTACTACTACTACTACTACTACTACTACTACTACTACTACTACTACTACTACTACTACTACTACTACTACTACTAATACTACTACTACTACTACTACTACTACTACTACTACTAGTCTACTACTACTACATTGTACTACTACTCCTAATAATAATAATAATTATAATAGTAATATTGATAATTATAACAATAATATCATTTAATAATAATTAATAATACTAGTAGTTCGTATTTATATAGCGCCTAATAGCCTCTAAGCGTCAGACCCGCATTGTACACATCCTCTATACTCCCCGAGGAGCATGCTAGCGGTGGGCTACCCTATTGGTGCACCAAGCTTATATGAAATTAGCCTGAGTATGGAGCCATATCAAAGACAAATGTTGCAAAATATAAACATAGGACGTGGTGCAAGCTTTTGGCTTTTATCTCATACAAAGTCCCCAAATGGGCCAAATATAAATTACCGCGGTAAACAAGGTAGAAAAACAACAACAATAATAAATGTGGAACATGAAGGAGAATCTTGGGCCCAAGAGCGCAAGATCCGAGACCCCCCCCCCCCCCCCCTTCCGATCCCAATCATGACAATACAAATCTGTCGGTTGTGAATACCTCCTTTTCAATGGTGAGGGTGTGTAATGGAGCAGTCAGACGGGACTTGCGACGACCTGCAACAGCTTGCGATTGGTCACGTGCGCGTATGAAAGGCGGAAAGTGTCAAAGTCTGTAATACATTACCGCGTTGTACAAACTCACTGCAGCTATACAATTATAAACACTCACAACATTTTTCGCATTTCAAGGATGAGCGTTAATACCTCTCTGCTCTTATATTGATATGGTGTGATGCACAAATTATGGAATAATGATACTACTACTAATAATATTAAAGGGATAGTTGAGTTCTGGTAAGGAGAGTACAGTTTTAGTGAAACTGAATTTTAGTAACCAAAACCTGCATCATTACATTACAAACTAATAGTTATAACTAGAAAGGAACACAAAATTACAAATGACGTAGTAAAGATCATGACTTGTTATCATTCAAAAAGAGCCGTTAAAACGTAAGAGGGCGCTCTCTAAACACTCATTGGTTTCAACCATTTTGAATAAAATATTGTGCATGTGATGCTTTGTTGAAATAGTGATTATATAGAGAAATAACCAACAACTATTTAAATACCTATTTTGTAACTTTTTGAAAAGAGGAAGCATTTTTTTGAATTTTTAACGGCTGGTTCAAAATTCTCTAATAAACCCGGGGCCCCGGGTTTATTACAAAATTGTTATATTTATGGATATTTCAGCCGTTTCTGAACCGATTTTGATCAAACAAAGATGATTTTATTGTTTAAATATTTTACACTCAGTTTTTCCATTACCTCACAAACCAATTAAGTAGTCTAGCGCCCTCTCTACCAAAACTCAACTTTCTCTTTAATAATGATAATACTTATAATAGTAATAATGATAATAATGACAATAATATTTAATAATAATTAGTAATATTAGTAGTTCGTATTTATATCGCGGCTAATAAATACAATTTCAATAGGTCACCGCAATTACCGCATGCGATGAGACCTGCCTGAAGTATTCAGGATTAAGTATTGTCTACCAAACCATGAATATTTGCCATGGATACAATTTCAATAGGACAATGGGGTGAGCTGCAGCCACCGCACTAACCGCATTCACCGCATGCTCCCTCTCTCCAAAACCTTGCGATGGGAACTTGCCGTCGCAAGAGAACACACGGCGCATGCGTTCCACGTGACCGGTCGTGTTAATTGTTCGATCAACAACCCAAAACCGGGCTTATAATGCTTATTAAGCACAATAAATCAGATGTAAGGTTTATTTTAGCCGAAATGTAATACACAAAACCTATAATTGGGAATTAGACCGAATTTATTGCGATATTTGCATTCTGTTGTAACGTCTAGTTATTTCGAACATGATCGGCCCTTCATAAGTTTTATTGTCTTGTTGCAGGCTGTTGCAGATCGTCGCAAGCATCGTGTGACCAAGCCATACGGGGTAGCTTCTGTGGAAAGATGGCAGAAGTGCGCATGCAACTGTCAAATATAGGTTTGCACTGGGGCTGGGCGTAATTTGCCTCGTTTTGAATGCCTTACTGTATAATACTATCCCATGATAGACTATTCAATAGTCAATACACAATAAATATTTGTATACAACAAATAACAACAATATATAAAAGCCCCCCCCCCCCCCCCCCCTCCAATCAGTCCGACATTGTATGACGTCTTGTGTGGTTTTCAAATACTGCAATATCGAGAAACACGGATATCCGGGTCTCGTGTATCGGCCGTACCGCACCGGATATGGTGTATGTTTGTGGCATGACTCCAACTGCCGTATACTTGTGGTCGATGACGTCGATGTACGAATGCGGATATCGGTACCCTGTTTATGCACAACAAGGCGACATGTATGATGATCAGCTTCGGCATAGTGCAGAGTGCAGTATAAATACAACAAGAATCATCAGTCATGCATATTTACTTTGAGAGATATGAGTACGTGCTCAGCTTGAAAACATCCGGGGAATATATCTGAGATTGTTATAATAACGAAGAGCCAGTGGACTAAGGGTAAGTTTTCTCTCTCTCTTTCGACTCGTTATTATAAAATGGGTAGAAGAATCCCTTCATTGTGATTGGTCAATCAGCGTGTAAAAGTGTGTACTGATGCATGGCTCACTTTACTTTGATTTTCACAGTTTTTTGCACTCGTTTTATAAAAACAAATTTCGTGGATCGAAACAAAATTAAAAATTAAATAAAAAAATTAAAAATTATATAATTTAATTTTTATTTTATTTTAATGTGAAAATCTAAATTTTCCCCAGTCAGGCGTATTACGTGGATCGGTAAGAATTGGATGCATTCTTTTAACTTTGGAAATGGTCTAAAACCCACTCGCTGCGCTTGTGGGTTTAAACCTTTCCAAAGTTAAAGGAGAATTCCGAAGAGTTTTAAACAAAATACAGTATATTGGAAATAATCTAGGGATGTGCTTGAATATTTTCAGGATTTGAATCTCTTGGTTGATTTCTAAGAGATTTTTCTAATGTCCGATTAACTCTGCACACAATCATGAGACCCTTACGTAGCACCCTCAGTTTGCTCAATTTCTGAGTAGGCTTGAATCCGGTGCCACTGTATTGTGATCACTGCATGTGTCATTCATAATAGCCGGTCATGCAGAGCCAACAAATTCAATAACCACGTTTACAGGACTTTGTGTCTATTCAAATTCCAATGAAGCCAAACGTGTTACAATTTCGGGCAGGCAAGTATTTCAAACGGTTCAACAATGCAGCATAGGCGCCGGAAGTGGGGGGGGGGGGGGGGGGTGGGGGGGGGGGGCAAAACGCGTTTTTTGCCCCCCCCCCCCCCCCACAAAAAAAAGCCCCCCCCCCCCCCTCAAGGAAGAAAAAGAAAGAAAGAAAGAAAAAGGAAAAGAACAAATTAAATGTTAATTATAACGTTTAAAAACTGAGTTATTCATTCATTTAAAATTTTCGCTGCGCGTGTAGGCCTGTGTAGGCTGTTATTGCTCTGCTGTTTGTGCATGTGACGTGCACCAAATCGCACCATTACAAGTAAATAAATGCAAAATCTTCCCGTGGGAGGGGGATACCCCCTCCCAAATCCTCCTCTTCCTGGCTCTGCCCCAGCCCTCGGTCGCTTCGCTCCCTCGGGACTCATTTTTAGTTGTAAGTTATGATGTTGGATCATACAAATTTGGCATATGGTTTATGTTTTTATGCACCATATTGCACATTTCAAGTATATACAGGCCAAATCTTCCCCGTGGGAGGGGGATACCCCCTCCCAATCCCCTGGATTCTGCCCCCAGTCCTCGGTCAATTCGCTACCTCGGGACTCATTCCTTGGCTGTAAGCTATGTTG